>CM071926.1:139067340-139280484 GCA_016081115.2 Rehmannia glutinosa
ACTATCTAATATGGTCTATTTTATCCAAAGAATGGAAAATTTCTAAAGGTTATAGTGATTTAGATTATGTGGAAATATTGATGATCGGAAAATGATTTATGTCAATTTTAGCGATTGCCTAGTGTCTGTTTAAATAGCTAAAATGCAGCTTCTTCAACAGCCAGTTTGAATATATTTCGCCGCTTGTTGTACCTTAACTTCCCATGGATGTGAAACAAACCTGTGAGTAGATTACAAACAGCCTTTGAAAATGTGATCGTATTCTTTGCATAATATATCCACTATAAATATTGCTCAAAACCGTTCATCATAATCGTACTAAAACATATTGAGATTCACATCATTTTCGCGCGGATTGTGTTTCAAACGAAAAATTGAGATATCTTTTTTGTACCATCTCAAGATCAATTGGGACATTTTACAAAAACCGCTATCTTACTTTGTGACTTTGCATCCATACGAGCCTTGTTTAGGGCATAATGCATATTGGAATGAGGTTTATGTTTACATTTTGCATATTTTTTAAAACTTAAAAGTAAAAAATCGGATTTTTGCTGAAAACGGATTTTATTAAAAACCGGAAAGACAAAACAATACGAGGTTTGGGGGCACCACGCCTGAGCTATATTTTGATTAAAACCGCTCGTCAAAGATTCGACATTTTAACTTATTTTGCCATTTCTCGTCCCTTTGCCTACCCACAAATTTCACTCAAAATTGATTTTCATGCATTCAATTCATATCTCGAACTTATATAAAGATGCTTATCTTTTCATCATTGCTCATCTTTACCATCGAATGGTAAGAAATTTCCTTTCTTTGCTCAATTGGGTTGAACCTTGAGCTTGTGGCTTTCAGATATTTTGATGAAATTATCTTACGATCATGTCAGAGTTTAATTGTTATATTGTATCGTATGATGTTTGATGTAAATTGGTGATGAAATTTTTGGCTTCGATTCATTTAATGAGGCTCTATACAACTTCTTTAATTTTTACGCCCACAAAGTGTTCGATGAAATGTCACAATGAATATTTCAACTTCTACATGATTCTCTTTGCTTCCAAAAGTCTTAAATACTTATTGAGATCATGTTTCGCAAATAAAACGAGCTATGAACTCTTCATGATACATTTCTCCCATTTTCTCGATTTTAAGCCTAATGTTGATAAACCGCCTTCGTGCACTTTGATGTAATTGTATGGATGTTTTTATCATCCTAACATTCTTTTGATGATTCCAAAGGGGAGAGAACATGAAATTGGCTCATTATTTAATGTTGTTTCCAATAAAGCTCGCATTAAAAAAAGCACGCCTTCCTTAAAGACTTAAACCTATCCATACTTGAATACTGGACTCAATTGCAAAACATTATAAGTATCAAAGGGGAGCTTAGCTTATGATGTTTATATGCATCTTATATAAGCTTTTATAGTCAGGTTTGTTTTTTATGCAATATTCTGTTGATATGCTCAAGGAGCAGAGGAGGAATGTTTTGAACCGATAAATACCGTAAACCGGAAAATTTATTTGTTTTCAAAATCGCCCTCGAGAAAATTGTTTTGGCTCAGTAATCATAAAAGGGGGAGTTTGTTAGATAAATGTTTTTATCACGATTTGATGATTTTGTTCGATTTTGTTCCAAAATGAAGTTTTTAAACCAAAACAATGTCCAAAATGTCATGTCAAATACTGACGATTAAAATGTTTTTACCATTTTTTGAGTATTTCTTGAGTTTATTATCGATAAAACAATTGACAACACATTTGTTTCGTGCTTCACCACAATCCTATAGGCAACTCGACTGAAATCAGCTTTAAATGTAAAACGGACGAGAAAAATCGTGAGGATGCACCATTCTGGACCCCTCAAGTGACCCGTGACTGGGAGTCCCTCTTCGTTCAGTCTTCTCTGCTTTATTTTTATCAACCCAACCTATTAACACTTTGATGCATTTGGTCGCATTCCTCCTCTCTGGGCCGCCTCTATGTAAAAACTAAATTCACTAATCTTATCTTACGGACCTGGCCGCAACCCCCGTTTTTATGCCATTAAACTATCCGCTGCATTTTCTTATGTTTTTCCCTATTTTGTGAATTGATTTCTAATGCCTATATCGATGATTTTAAATGGTTTCTTTTGCGCAAATCACTCCCTGCAAGGAGGAGCCTATGTCCTGAAATCAAAGCCAAGACCTCTCCTATAAATAGAGGGCTTTCATTCAAGCAACAAGACACAACACTCTACACAAAGAAAGAGCAATCACAAACACTTTATATATCTTAATAGATTAAATTTTTAAAAGACTTTCACTTGCACAAATTTGAGGTCTAGTTTAATTCTTTGATTATACTTCACTATATTGTATCAATCATTATCGAGTTATAACTTCGATTTTGGTCATCATTCAACACAAGACATCCTCAGGAGTATTCTTGTGGTAAGAATACACTTGAGTGATCTGTAGTTAGTGTAAGATTGCGGGTAATCTTCTTGTTGAGGTGTTGAAGAATTTGGTATTCTTCTGCTGGTCAAGATTGTGGCACTTCACATGGCCGCTGAGATTGTAATCTTCAAGTGAGATTGTGTAATCTCAAAGGGTGGAAATAAGAGTGTGGTGCCTTCTGCCGTTTTGTCAGAGCTTGGTGTCATTACATTTTATAATTAATAAAATCTTTTTTTCCTTTTGAAATCCATCCCTGACATATCAAAGGTAGAGTGACAGCCCTGCTGGTTGAACCTCTATAAATCAACGTGCAGTTGTTTACATCTCGCACTTTATTATCATCTTCGAGTATCTTGTTTCAAAAAGATGGTAAAAATCGAGTAAGATGAGATAATCACCGATTGACTTGGCCTCCTCTCGATGACTCATCTTAGGTCCTGCCAGATTTTGGTGTATCAGATGTTGTATGAATGATTATAGATGATGAAAATTGCCGTGCCTGCCCCTTATATAGGTTCTTTTGAGAGGTCATTGGTAGAGTTCTAACGGGATTAGGGACTCAAAATCAGCCACAAACACATCACACTGGCCGTGGGTTTCACACGGCTGTGTGGTCTCACAAATGTTCAAATGACCTGGCGATTTGTTTTTTACTCCGGAAATCGCCGATGCACTTCACACGGTCGTGGTGGCTGTTCACATGGTCGTGTGACTTATACAAAGTCCGAATTTGCTCCTCCGGGTCTTCATGAAGGTTGTATCCCTTTTCGCTTTTTCCATAGCCACTTGAATCAGCTCAGTATCAATTTTGTAGAGATTTATAGCCAAAAATACTAAACCCCGCTGTGCTGGAAATTGTTAGCGTGTTTAGACGCTTTTGAAAGAAATTCTCTTTTGTTCGATTGCAGTCCATGCTTCTTTCCTTCACATATTTGCTCGCACCTTAGCTCTTGACCTATACTTTGAAGCGTGATATTGCTTTTTATCCATTTAGCCTCCATTCCCGTAGGTTACAAGAATACGTTAACGCAGATCATGCGCCAAATAAAAACCAACTAAAACACACTAAATACATGCAAATGTATTAAAATATATCAAATAAGCCCCTAAATGTACGATATTTTACACGTATCAACCCCCACTCAGATCATTGTCGTCTGATCCCAAAGAAAGATAAAAATTGTGATACTCATATAGCCGAGTCATCAATGTGATCTTCGAGGTCCGTGGTTTAAGGATGCTGGGAGCGCCCTTTGGGAGTGTAGCAAGGAGCGAAGATGACTCCTTAAGCCCTCCAAGAGAAGAATTGTGAAACGCCTTCAAAGCCAAGAAAGCATGCCCATCACATTTGGTACTAATGGATTACATCGCTGAAACTGTGTCCACCTCTCGACGCCATTGTCATCTCTATGATGTCCAACTTTGTGGTCCAAAGGGTCTTGGTGGACACCGACAATACTGTGGATGTCATATTTTGGAGACATTAGATAAGCATTTAAGGTTGACGCAACACATGTCGCCCCAGCTTCTCGCACTTATCGCTTTACAGAAAAATGACCAAGTCCTTTGAGAGATTAACTTACCATTCACATTAGGGTGTGGACCCCCACAACATGTCACTTGAGATGGTCCACTTCCTCATTGTGGAAGTTCCTTTCCTACAACATGATCTTCGGGGGAGGCCCACCTAAAACCAACAATTAAGATTCAACGACAAGATATGAACTTCAAGGACAAATATGTCACCAACAATAATTACATTTTTTCATTGACAAAGATAAATTTCGTCTACTATTAATTAACAAATTATAACAAAGTTTTGACAAAATATTTTCCTACATAATAAAAATAGCAATAAATTCACATTCATTGTACAAAATATGAACTTCGGCGACAAAATAACGGTGTCACTATCAGATTGAACTAATTAATGATTGAAAAACAATGTTGTCATTAAAGGAAGTATTTTGTGACACCAAATGTCATCACCAATTATAATCAATTTGTCATTAAAATTTTTCTCCTAAATTTTGTGCGAGATTCACCGCCTACAAATAATCATGGACGGGCTTTCAATTAATCATGAAATATGAACAATTAAGATGACATTGTTAAGTAAATAATTATAATCTATTGTAAAATTACAAAGAGAAGAATAGAAGAGGAGGAAGGAGAGGAATGCTGAGAGAAGAGAATTTCTGAACAACCCTTCGATAATTTTAATTATGTTCTTCCCGCCTTTTAAACAACCCGACCACTTACATTCTCGAGAATAATTCAAGAACAAAATAAATGAATTACTAAATCGACCAATAATAAAGAACAAATGTATGACCTGGATATTTTCCACATCATTACTCTTCAATACCGGGATTCTCAACACGTGTCGCCTTATCTCCTGAGACAGCTTTTGGGACCACATTACCAATTCTTGACTTTTCTCTCTCTTTACTCTTCCTATCTTCAACCACACTTAGCAATGCATTACTTCTTCATTACCTCGAGTTACTTCAATCGCAAAATGTTGTTCACAATAATACCCTCGTAATAAAGATCCTTGTCCCCAAGGATCAAAGGTAGGAAATCTTCTTGATGAAAGCAACATCTTCCAGATGTGAGACTACTACCCAAATCGAGCCATTCAACCAACCGATAATCCGTCTCACATTTTCGAGTGATTTCTCAACACTCCAAAATGGCTAAAGGTGAGATCTTGAAATTGCCTTCTGTTTGCGGTAGGTGCATCCCGCGAGGGAAAGCACGAGAGCCGATCTACTTCGAGCAAAGACACATGGAATACGGTATTCGATCCTTCTCGGGTACAATCGATATGCCACCCGACCAATTTTCTCCAACACCTTGTAAGGGCCATAATATTTGTATAAAGTTCGACTTTTCGACAACCAAATTCACTTTAGGAATATAAGTTTTGTAAAACCATATCCCCAACTTCAAAGGTACATTCTGTCTATGTTTGTCGAAGATTGCATCTTCATCCCGTTTCCGAGCATCATTTAGGTTAGCTGCGTGTTGCATAGTCTCGCCGCTCGCTTAACCTCCTCACTTCCAATGTTTGGGTGTAATCCATATAGGCCCAAGAGATAATCACGTATGATAACCATAAAGTGTTTCAAAGGGTGTAAGCTTCATATCGTATGATAGTTAGTGTTATACCAATATTCAAATAACTAGTTTTTTACCGGGAGCCATCAGACTATTGTCATTGTACCATACACCGAGGTAATTTTCTGCATTAATCGGCCGAGTCCCACCGCCATCGACGGGGTAGGTAGGTGAACTCATGTCTAAACTAGTACCCATTAGTTTAAACAATTCCTTCCAAAAGGAACTTGTAAAAACTTTACCTCTATCGCTGACAATGCTTCACAAAGTTGGCCATGCAACTTGTAAATGAAGTTTAAAAGACTTGAGCAAATGATTGAGCCGTGAAATAAAGTTGATAAAGCAATAAAATGTGCATATTTGTGAGTCACTAATAACTACCAAAATGATAGTTTTTTTCGAGTTAGGTAGCCCCTCTATAAAATCCATAGATATGTGAGTCCAGTGCCTGGCTCGAATAAGGAGAGGTCGCAATAATCCAGATAAGGTCCAACATCCGACTTGTTTCTTCCACAAACATCACACTCCTTCACCTAAGTCGTAACATCCGCTTCATGTTAAGCCAAAAAAGGTGCCCTTCATCCTCATATAAGTAGCATTAACCCTTAACGCCCTCCATAAGTCGAACTATGCATCTCACCAAAATCATCCGCCTTAATTTGAGTTGTTGCCTATTCCCAACCTCGCTTCGATATCTAACCACTCCACCTTTAATTTCAAAGTCGATATGACTTGGAATCGGGTGTTTGTCGCAATTATCTTAATGAAAAAAAGGATCGAATTGTAGCTCTCAATCACCAATTATACCCGCTTTGAGAGACTGTGGTAATTGCATTACACGGCGGTTATCCTCCTCCTTGGATAAAGACGTAAAGATCCCCGCTTTCCCGTCTCCTTTTATATCAGATCTCATGTACTAAAACCCAACAACTTGGTTACCCATCTTTGTCGCATATGAGTCATAACCTTGGTCTAGCAAATATTTAATGGATCGGCCGGGTCGGGCCCTATGATAAATTTATGCCTCAGAGATAGTGTCTCCATCAGATGGCCATTAAGACAGACAAGAACTCCCTCTCATAAATAGATAAAGCCCGATTTTTGGGGCATAATATCTTACTCATATAGTCAATGGGTCTACCTTGTTGCATCAACTTTTCAATTCCACAAAAGCCCTATCCCGCATTCCACTTAAACTTGTCTTTCGAGAAGAAGTGATGGCTTACTCAAAACCCTATATCCTCGATGAATTTAATACCCAATGTGCCCAAAATTCCTTGAATGCTGACCGACTTTGAATAGGCCATTGAGCATGCATGAAATTTTATCCGGATCAGTAGCTACCCTTTCATGTGAGATGATGTGTCCCAAGTATTCTATCTTTGTCCGCCTAAAAATGACATTTAGATCTTGTCTGACTCTTTCTGGCTTACTCTGATTGACGATTGTCCTCACAAACCAACATGAGTCTTTTCTAGCGCGCTTGTCATTCTCACTCACGCCGCACCTTGAAAACTTCCCAGGGGGTCACCCATCCCATGTCTACTCCAGTGCAAGCACGCTAACCCGTGAGTTTCTATGTAATGGGCACGTAGTTAAGATGCATCCGCTGCATAGTCCAAATCATATCCTTTAAGCTATCCTTTAACTATAATCCAAATACCACGAGTTCAAATCGCAAGGGCCGCGCTTTCTTTTAAAGCCCATTAGTGTGATGCCGGACCAAATCCCAACAGATCTTTTAGCAAACAATCGATTCTTCCTTAGTAGTGTTGTAACACGCCTTCGACGGCACATGTTGCCTCTTCCCAAGTCTGACCGTAGACTAAGATGTCATCAAAGAAAACTAGAACAAATTGCCTCAAGCATTCCCTAAAAACTGATTCATCAAGATTGAATGTGGCAGTGTGCAGACAAACCAAAAGGCATAACCAAGAACTCATAATGCCCATTGTGAAGTTCTAAAAGTCGTCAAAAACCTATCCTCCGGCTTCATCAAAATCAAAATACCCCGATCCGAGATCAATTTAGAAAAGAATTTTGCCTCGTAAAGCTTATCCAATGTTCTTCATCTATCACTGGAATGGGTAGTTCGGTTGATCAGAAGGTCATTAAGGTACTTTAGTCAACACACATCCTCCAAGTTCCACCCTTCTTCTTAACCAACAAAACAGAGCAAAGAAATGGACTTTTATTGTCCTGCAAATTATCCGCATTTAACATCTCCTCGACAATCCTTTTCAATTTCCGCTTATGATCACAGATGTTTTATAAAGGTCATCGACCGGCATACTCCCCTGGTTTGATATCACTTGATGTTCCACTCTACTACTGTGGCAATCCCAAAGGGGCTTCAAATACATCCTTGAAGTCCTCAAGCAATTCTTGTAGTCCGGGCTTTCTTCATAATCCCGTGGCACTAGGAAACTCCATATGCATCATCTTATACATGAAGGCTCCAAATCATCTTACACTCACCGAGATGTTAATGCCGAATTTTAACCCTTTTTCCCGAGAGATTGACAAGAAATGTCATCTTGTCATAGTCTAGCTCAATAAGGTGCAAGACTTCGAGCCAATCACCACCCAAAATTTAGCCACAACCCTCATTCTCTAATGTACAGTGAGTAAGTAAATTCATGCCCCTCCATTTTCCATTTAAAATTATTAGTCTTCCTAGAACTCACCATTTTTTGCCCATTTGCAACTTTTACCAATTATGGTCTAGTCCGATTCTAGTTTACACCCCAATTTTTTAGCATGGCTTCTTTGAATGAAGCTCAAAGTACTCGAATCAATCAAAATGTGCAAATTATGTTCCTCACCACCATACAACCTCATAGTGATAATGCCATCCTCCCCAATGATGGCATTTAAAGACATTTGTACCTCTCCTCCATATGCAACACAAGAGAACATGAATCATCATGATCATTATCATTATCTCTGTCTGTAAGAGCGCTTCTTCCTCTTTGTCATTATCATGTAAGTAATCCTCCTGCTTACATCTATGCCCATATGTAAATGCCTCATCACAATTGTAAAGCATAATCCCTTTTCCCTCCTAGCCGCCATCTCTCGAGTTGAGTAACTTAATCAAGTTGTTTATTGTTGGTTGTAAATGGGACCCTAGTTGAACCGATAGTGGTGCTTCGCTTCTTAAAACTCGAGATGGATTTACATAGGTCTACAGGCTTTTCAACTTTTTAGTTATATCTTCCAATGTGTGCAGACCGCTTTTTTCCCAAATCAATTGCCCGTTGTAAGGTCGAGGGTTCAAACATGGCAATAAAAGCCTCGTAACTCATCATTAAGCCCACTAATGAAGCTGGCAATGAAATAATCCTCAATAATCACCATTATTGACAAAGAACATACAAGTTTTAAGCTCTTCAAACTTGTCAACATAATCCATATAAGTAATTGTCATTTCCAGCTTTGTTGAACTCTACAATAATTTTGGCCTCCTTCACTTTCTTCAAACTCGTTAAAACTACTTCCAAAAATTTTTGCCAAAGAGTTCATTTTTGATTCATTGAAAAATTTTGATACCATTGGGAAGCTTTTCCTTCAAAATGCATCGATGCTAATGTCACTTTTTGGTCAGTGATGTTAGAATGAGCCTCAAGTAGGTTACATTTCAAAATCCAAGCTCTAGGGTGAGAGCCATCAAACTCGGGGAACTCAAGCTCTGGCAGAGGGTCGAGGATTTGTTTTCCTGGTTGATCAATCGATGATCGCGTGCGTGGTGATTGCTGCGTCTCATGTGTGACCCATCATTGGTTGGATCAAAAGTGGCCCCCAAGATAGATTCCTCTTCCATTGGGCTTTTGTTTTTGCTTAAATTCAATAGTTGTAATCAGACATGATGCTGAGTATTAGTCGTGCTCATACTTACCACTAAGTCCCAAAGATTTGGTCATGCATTTCGAGCTAATACTGATTTGTTCTTGAAATTTCATTTCTATGCTTTTTCATGGACTCGATCATAGGATTTGATCGATTCTTTTCTGGGGGCTTCTCTTGCAGTGTCCTTAGACGTGTTCCTTCCGCTACGGCCGAGGATCAATCGCTCCGATTACCAATTGTTAAGTAAATAGTTATAATCTATTGTACAATTACCAAAAATAGGTTAAGAGAATTAGATAAGGAGAGGAATGTAGAGAGAGAGAGAATTCTCAGAATAATTTTCTCGATAATTTTCATTATGTTCTTCCCGCTTTAAACAACCTGGGGACAATCCTACATTCCGAGAATAATTCAAGAACAAAATAACATAATTACTAAATTGACCAATAATAAAGCAACAAATGTATGACCGATATTTTCCCCATCATTACTCTTCAACAGCCCGATTCTCGACATGTGTCGCCTTTATCTCCAATACGCCTTGGGACCACTTTACCAATTCTTGACTCTTTTCTTCTTTACTCTTCCAATCTTCAACCACACTAGCAGCTACTTCTTCATTACCTCCAAGCATTACTTCAATTGCCAAAATGTTGTTCACAATAGACATATAAGATCAATAGTGACAAAAATATATTGTATCATAAAAGAGTGATTTTCATTGACAAAAATTATTACAAAAATTTATGCATGGTAAAGAAATTCATCATAAATGTGAGATTTCCGTAGTGAACCAACGAAATCTTAAGATAAGCAGGCCTGGGGGCACCTAACGCTTTAGTTGGCCATTCATTTCAACGTGGTACATGATCATCTCGACCACCTCGCTGAAATTCCCGTGGGTCCTTGAACATGGCTTTGAAGAATACAGATTTCCTAATTAAGGAAGGCACCTTAAAAACCCCGCATCCCGAAAATGCTTTGTGACATATGGAATCACGGGTGTTCCACTCGACGAGGGGACCCAACGGGCGATCATTCGGGACATATTGTCGAGGAGCACGAGGTCACCCATGATATGTCTCCTACATGTGATGGAATACCACCACAAAGTTGATCCATTTATAGTCGACCCCACTACTAGCAAGAGGGGGCCGCCACCAGCTTGGGAGGCCGCCATGGGACGCCTCGATGCTATACGAGCCAATTGTTTACTTTCGCATCAAATGACACGATGACAAGAATAAATGACCGGTCTCCACAGACTTATGCAAGACATGAACGAAGTTGAGTCCATTGATACTTAGTCTAAAACATTGAGCAAAATCGGATTAATATGTCTTTATCGTCTTTCCCGCCTCCACTACCACTGAGGATCAAAGAATGATGTTTTAGAGTTTGTTTTTTTTTTGTTTTTCTTTCTTTTGTGTGTGTTTCATCCGTGCTAGTGTGTTTGCATCTCTTGTGTAGTCTATATTTTTGGTATTGTGTTTTCTTCCTCATATGGCTTTTATAGGGTTGAAAGTGCATGTGACTATCGTGTCGAGTGCCAATCATCACATTTTTCAAGGCATATCTTTTTCTATCTTTTATTTTATGCATTGAGGTCATTGCGTGATATAAGAAATGGGGAGTAGTTAGTCATTGTAGAGATATGATGATTGCATGTGGTTATATTTTTTACTAGACAACCGATTATCCCAAGTTTTATAGTGGTGTTGTTTAGTCATTGTAGAGATATGATGATTGCATGTGGTCATAATTGAAATGGCGCTTTGAACTTGATACGCTTCGGATTTGACTAAATCTCTAATTAATTTTTGTGGTGAACAAATTAGGTGATGATTAAATAATAAGGGTTATGGGCTTGCATTACGAGATTCGCTTGATGTGAATTAAGCTAATACCCCGCTTTAATTTGATTGTATTTATTTTCTAGCCTGCGAACAAAAAAAAAAAAGCAATAAATACATTAAAAAGAATGAAAAAAGAAAAAAGTTAGTAAAAGAGAGCATTCATGAGCCCTATGTTTTTCTTTTACGTAAAACGACGACATCGGCATGAGTATGTGAAACCACCCAAGGAGCCGGAAGTGTACATCGTAGTTTATAGAATAATGGCAAGGTCGTATTCCTCAGTGATTGAATATTTAAACACTTATTACAATAACATTCAGATTCCAATTTTATTGAAACGATTCGAAAATCACAAGTTTTATAAATTCTAAATTAACAAGTAAAAATAAAATATCTAAATTTGTAAAACCTTAACACACAAGTTTTTTCAACAAATACGAAAGTAACCTTAGGCACATAATCTCAACATGCTTCTTTAATATTAAATTCAATTAATGTTTATCAAAACCAATTCATGTGTTTCTATGGGTTCAATTCCTAAGTTTGTTTATTTCCCCGAAGCAAATTGTTGGGCTTTGGTCCAAAGATCCGCCCGCATGGGCTTTAAAAGAGGCGTGAGGCGGGCCCGCACTCCGAACTCGTGAGCGCCGGATCGCACAAAGTTAAAGGAGAGCTTAAAGGATTTTATATGGACTACTTATACCAACATATGCATCTTCTTTTCCGGGTGTCCATTACATAGAAATTTCTGGGGTTAAGCTTGCTTTAGCCTGGAGTAGACATGGGACGGGTGACCCCCGGGAAGCAATTTTCAGGAGCGCGTGAGTGAGGACAAAGCGTCTTTAGAAAAGACTCGTGTGTTGATTTGTGGGGGACAAGCCATCAATCCAAGAAAGCGCTGAGGTCCAACACAAATAAATAATTGATTAATACCAATGGCTAGCATCCCTACTCAACAAGTAATATCAACTCGCAAAAGATCTTTGAATTGAAGTACTCACTCGCACAAACAGTTATGAGTCTCCGACTCTATACCCATTTATGTCTAAATCGAATTCGTTTGTTAGAACTCATTTCTGAATTATGAACTAACAAATATGACATGCAAATTATTGATCTAATAATCTACAAGAAATAAGCATTCGAAGTTCATATAATAGAACACATAAATCAATTAAGAAACAATCAATATAGATTTATTTGATCTACGCTTTGATTATGCTCTATGATAAGAAAGATTAGCCCACCATATTTGATAACAAATTCATAGATAAAGTTGAAATCAAATAGTTTGACATCGTTTAAGTACAAACAAGAGATCTAAACTAAGAAAGAAAAACCTTTCTTGTGAGGACGGATCCTCCTTCCAAGCTTCAACCCTTGTACTTCCGTAGATGCGAAAGTCCTTGTGGCGATCTTCCTATATTAGCCCTCTCGAAGACTATTGATTTGTGTAACCCTGGTGTATTGTAGTGTATTTTAAGATGTAATGACTTGATAATTCGCAAGGCCTTGGTCCCTTTATATAGGTGCTTGAGAGATCACTTGTAGAGTTACGATGGGAAAAGGAATTAAAAATCAGCCATGATCTAACCACATAACCGTGCGCTTCACATTATCGGGTCGTCGTAACACGCTTTTGGTCTCTTTTGTTCGAATAAACCACATGGTCGTGTGCCATTTACACGGTCCGATCGTGATGTGTCTCTAAAATTCTACCTTCGAACAAGTCGCACAAACGTAAAAAACACGGGACATTCACACGGGCATGTGAGTTTCACACGGTCCGACCGTTTGATTGGTTCTTCTCCGTTTTCTTCGTATTTGGTCTTCTTCTTATTCTTCAATCTTGTCCGACTTTCCAACCGATATCGTTTAAGCTCGCTTCCTATAAAAGTTACAAGAATACGCAATATCATGCCTTTCTAAAGAACCCAAGTAAAATGCACTAAATATGTGTGCAAATGCATCAATTATATATCATTTTAAGCGCCTAAATGCACGTATATTTTACAAGTGACATTCTGCTTGCAATTTTGATGAGACGATTCCAAATCCTAGACGTTTTGTCCATACATTTTTTCAAGAGTTTAAACCGAATTTGGGTTTTAATTGGTTTCTTATTTGTTTTTCTTAGATAATTAAAATCAAACAAATCTGATTAGAGTGTTTAGAATTTACTTTTATCAATTGTGACACATAATATTTATTTGGCTAAGTCTTCCTTCGTGAGATGACTTGGGATGACTTTCCAACCTATGATCATTGATCTCGTTCTCTTGCGAGATCTTACTTTCATAGGTGTTTAGCTGATTGAACAATAATCTCACTTAATTAAAAGTCGAGGGTCTCCCGGGACACCCTAAGGCCCGCCTAACGCTTTGCGTGTGTGCAAGAAGTTCTTAGAAGATTTTTAGCTTTGGGAGAAGCACTTCCCGCTAAGGAAAAAAGACTTGGATTAATTCGTAAAACCTTAACTTGGAGTGATGTGCCCAAAAGCAAAGATCACTATTAAATATCATCACTAACTATAATAAGATAATATTAATAAAATATTTATATTTTAAAATGATCATGCCTCCGTTAAACAAGATAAAATTATATTGATAAGATCAGAATTTATAATATTAAATTTCTTAATATATCAAAAGGCAAATTTTTTTTGTTTGTGTTATCAAACATTAATGTCTTGTTTGTTTATGTTTCCAATATTCTCATTTCCAATTTCTAACTATTCATGCAAATGAAATCTTGTTTGTATATAAATTTTTCAATGAAAACATCATTTTCATTTTCCATTTTTTACATAAAACACATCTCAAGTCTATAATTTGCTTCTCAACCCTATACACTACTCTATATACTCTATAATCTACATCACTTATCAATCACTATTCTATACATGTAGGACCTACCATTGCCAACTCTATCTACTTAAAGTATTACTAATTTTGATTTTATCTATCTAATAGACCCCCACTTACAATCTTACAAATATAATATTATATATTTTAATAAATTATTCAACCATTATTAACTTTTAAAATTATTATATACATAAAATATTATTTCAAAATTACTCAACCAAACATAATCTAATTACATAAAACTCATTCTAAGTCATCCGTCTAAACATAATTTCAGTTTTCTCACCAAAACCAATAAATTCTCAAAATTCATTTTCCAACACTAGAAACTGAAAATGAACCATGTAAACATAACCATACAAGACCCAAGTTTTGCAAAATTTTGTTGTTTTGAAAAATATTGATGAACTACCAAAAACCTCAGATAAAGATCATGATAACGAATTTGTTTTGGTAGTTTTCTCTACCACCGTCATCAAGCTTACAAAGAGCCGGTTGCAAAGTCGAAGAAGAGAATTTCGTCATTGTCTTTACATTCCAACATTTCGATGCTCCTAATAACGAGCAACGACTTCTAATCAACGAGATCGATTCTTTAAAATAGATTGAATGATCATAGAATCAATTGCTCAATTTTTCCAATTAATGACTCCATAACACACTGTGTTACTTCTAAGGATTATGTGACTACGGTTTCTTAGAATCGAGAGTTTGGGATGATGTAGAAACCCATTTAAATTTCATCGATGTTGGTCGATATGATACGGCCTAAATTGGCTTATTGAATTGGATCAACAGAATTTGGGCCTCAATATTAGAAATGGGCCCAAATACTAATACGACTTATTAGAGCTCTACTTATAATCTTATATAAAGGAGATTCTATCTTCTTTCTTCTACATTACCTCTACACATGAATTATTTAATTATTATTTTTCGACAGAGTTCGACTTGAAAGGCCGGAGATAAGACGGAAAGCAACCCTCCGACCCCCTTTTTGTGCAGTCAACGAAGGAGTTCAATGAGATGAATCTAGAAGAGCGGAGCAATTTTTGGGATCGACCAATATATACTTTAAAATTATTTGAAACTTAAAATACTTGGGCTAACATTAATGATGATCTACACGATGATATGAGACAAACCACATTCGAAAGCTACCTATCAAGTTTCATTAGAAGAATTTACAAGTCTAAACTATGGATTTTAAATATTTAATCCATAATCACACACTGAGTAACCACCTTGTGTGGTTTCCTTTGATCTTAATTTTCTTTTTTTTTTTTTCTTCTGATATTTTTGCTTCTACTTTTCTTTTACGCTAGTTATATATTGGCTTTGTGAACCTTTTATTTTAATATATATATTTTATTGCAGTTATTTAAAATACACTTTTTTCTATTCCGTGTACAATTATCTAAACTCACTTTCTAAACACATCTCCCCAAACACTCTTCTAAAAAAAACTTAAGATTGAAAATGTCTGACATACAATTTGTTTGTGCGTGTATATTAAATACATGTATGCGTTGAAGGTCCGCCCTCCGTCTAATATGTCGGGGCACGAGACAGCGACGTGCTCTCCACCTGCCCACTCGCACGCGACCCCACCATTCCCAAACCCTAATTTCTATGTACACTCACCCATAAATTACACCAATTATTTATATACTACATGAGAAAAAGATAGAGAGAGACTTGTATATATAAAATATAATATATTTAAGAATAAACTTTAACTCTCCAAATCACTACATGAGCATATGGAAACATAGGAAAAGATAGCATACATAGTAGTGGACAACTTTCTTTGTTTTGGAAGTAAGTATTTTATACTCCCACACCAATACTTTCTTAATTTCTGCCTCTCTTCTTTATTCTCTCATCTCCTTTGTTCTTCATACCTGATTCTTTGCAAGGCTGTCTTTCTTCTCGGGTTTCTTTATTTGCATATAATATTTCGAATTATCCACCATATATAATTTTAATTACCTTCTTTTCTTTCTCTCTTTGCTTGATTCCAACAACAACTTCATCTAATTCCCTTCCATCATAATCATCTCACTATTATATTTATAGAAATTCATGGTTTTGTTGTAATTATAACTTTGTATTGTATATATCAAGAAAAAAGTTGTATCAATTAGGGTTTTGAAACTTTTTTTCTTCTCATAGTAAACAATCTAAGAGTCAAACAAAAAATAAAGATCAACCCACAAATTTATTTGTCTTTCTCGATCGTTTCCAGCTAAAATCAGATCGATCGATCAAATTTTGCAATCCTGGCAAACCCGTGGTGGACCGGGGTTCAGATGGGCTTGCCGGGGGTTGAACCGGCATCCCTTATGAATAGCAAGCGAGAAATGGAGCTCTCCATCAACGATAAGAGCGGCGGAGGAAGTAGCAGCCGCGGCGAAGACGACGATGACAAAGACGAGCCACGAGAGGGCGCCGTCGAAGTCGGAAACCGCCGCCCCGCGGCCGGCCCCGGTTCGAAGAACAAACCCAAACCGCCGATCTTCGTGACTCGGGACAGCCCCAACGCTCTACGCAGCCACGTCATGGAAGTTGCCGGCGGCACCGACGTGGCGGAGAGCATAGCCCTGTTCGCCCGCCGCCGCCAGCGCGGTGTCTGTGTGATAAGCGGCAACGGATCAGTCGCAAACGTCACCATACGTCAGCCAGCGGCACCGGGTGCGGCGGTTGCACTCCACGGCCGGTTCGAGATTCTTTCTTTAACCGGGGCTTTCCTACCTGGACCGGCTCCTCCTGGGGCCACCGGTTTAACAGTTTATTTGTCAGGCGGACAGGGGCAGGTGGTGGGGGGGAGTGTGGTGGGGCCACTGGTGGCAGCAGGTCCTGTTATGGTGATTGCGGCGACTTTTGCTAATGCTACTTATGAAAGACTTCCTCTTGAAGAGGAGGAGGAGGGTGGTGGTGGCTCCGCCGGCCAGGAGGCGGCGGGAGGTGGCGGTTCTCCGCCTGGAATGGGACATCAACAGCAGCAGCATGGGATGCCTGACCCCTCATCTTTGCCGATTTACAATTTGACCCCAAATTTAATGCCAAATGGAGGACAGTTGAATCATGATGCATATGGTAATTGGGCACATCCCCGGCAACCATACTGAGATATTATTAAGGTAAATTTTTCAGAAAAAAAAATAATCTGCTTCTGTGTTGTGTTAATTAATCAATAAAGACTTGAAAGAATTTTATATAGTATCTGTGTAGCTAGATCGAGAGCATTATATATGTAAATTAAACTACTCCTTTAATTCCTGCAGTAGTGTGCAATATAATAATAAAATTATGTTTTGCTTGGAACTTTTAATTCAACTGTCTGTTCAATAAATTATCTTTGTTTTATCTTATTTTATCCCTTGTGTTACTATTTAATTATATGATATTTATTAATTCTGACATGTATTAATCATATATAGCTAACTAGAATGTTATTAATTGCCCTATCATTATATTTCTGTTATGGCACTAAGATCATGTTAACTAATTTTAGACTTCATTTGAATTGAAGGACTTGAGACTAAAATTTCAAAATTAAAATAGCAACGATCCAATGAGTTAATTTGTTTGGCTAATACCATAATGCAATTGATTCTAAATTCATCTTATAAGGAGTCTTAGCATTAATAATGAGTTTGAACATCCATTTTGAGATTAAATCATTTAATTTCCCATCCAAATGCAACCTTAATAATTTTGAGATTCAGATTTCAGCGGCAGTCTTAGCATTAAGATGAGTTTGAACATCTATTTGCCAAGTGGACCTATTTTTTTTGTATATATATACTAGGTTCAGGTTGCCTACTCATAATTATTTCCAATCGTAAACCCCACATTTCTAATTATATTTCCTCTAGATGTGATGTCTTTCTCTTCGTATATATCCGGCTTGTTAATTGTACAGAGCATTAATTAAATAAAAGTTAGAATTTAAATATAGGTTTTAGAGTTGAATTTTAGTTGACGCATTGCAACTTACTAGGCATCTTTTATTGCAGCATATGCCCCTTCTTGATTTCTTTTATTTGTATATCAAGTTATTTTTTTATTTATTTTTCTTATCATAATTAAGGCATTAAAACAATTAATAATAGCTAAAGTCTTATAATTTGGAGGGTGTCAATGATACATATATTATATGCCTTCACAGCTGATGACAATGCAGATCATGTGCTGTCATGTATGAGATAGATCTCATCGGAATTGCATTATTATCCTAATGGGAGTCTAATTAAGTGGAAGGGCTCAAGGGCATAAAGAAATAGTCCAATCTCAAACTTACAAGTAAAATTATCATTAAGGGATAATTAAGTAATTAGTTCATTTTTTTTTTTTTCCGAAACAATAGTTTTATATATAATCAAGAAAAAACATACAAAGAGGCTAAATAGCCCAATCCATAAGATTACATAGATCGATCCGTATGGAAAGCAATTTTCCAGATTCAAACTGAAAGGCTGAAAATTGCAAGATAAACTCACAAAAGGTGATCACAATCCCAAATGAAAAGAAAAATACAGGGCTTGGATAAATAACAAATGAAAAATTTTGCAACAAGAAAAAACCAAAACTCCATCAAATGGCTAGTAGTTCCAAATCCGTCACAAGACCTTCCTTCAATCATCAAAATGCTCGAGATCCAACTCCATCTCGTGTCTTTCTTCGATGAAACCACCTTCTCATGATATATCAACCACCAAAGTCACCGGATCTCAAATTCATCGGCCAGATCTACATCCAAAAAGACCGGATCTTGAACCCAAATAGACGGATCAAAACAAAACAAACGAAAACAAAAATAAAAAATAAAACAAAAATAAATTCCCACAAAGGGGAAACCAAACACTCCCATTAAGAGAGACTAAAGTCCCCAGTTTTGGAAAAATACACTCCCAAACCGGGAGAAAATGCAAGAAACCAAAGAACTAGAGCATTTTAGTTGTTCCCCATCCTCCTTATTGGAGGAATGGGGAAAAATAGGGTTTGTGGTTGAGAAGATGTAGAGAGAAGGTAGAGAGAATGGAAGAAGAGAGAGAAAGGGTTTTCAATACTAGTAATTAGTTCATATCAAACATGAAGAAATTAAAAATTCTTGAGAAGCTTGAAAAAATGGCGCTAGAGATAAAACATAGATATGAAAATGGACGAATTATTGTATATATATAGGTATATATTAATTGGTATTGAGATAACCGTATAGAGTAGGTAAATATTTTTGCCTACTGAATATAAAATTATTGATAAATACCTATTGTATTTCTGTCGTTAAATTTATAAATTGTCGATAATTTGTCGATATATTTTGGATTTTTTACTCTGTAAGTAATTGTAAAATTTAGTTACAAAATCATTTTGTAGCTAAATCATTTTTATTGGTATATGCTGGTAAACTGAAACTTTCTTGTAGTGCTACTTCATTTGATAATAAAGGAGAATAGTAATCAAATTGTGAGTTTTGACAACCATGGACTTATTAATTAAGTGATATCTAAAATGAAACGATTTTTTTCGTATTTGATCGATATGGTATTATACTTTGCAGATACACGTTAGATGCATATAATATTTTCTTAAATATATATTTGGTATTAATCATATAAACTTGAAAATATGGAGGCATAGTCCTCGCTATATATGTGATTGATCCTTGACAACGCAGATCATTCATATATACGAAACATGAGATGAATATACAATTTGAATTTGTTAAAGTTTAAATTCTGACGAAGTACCTTTAAAAAGTGTGAAGATAGAATATTTTCTCACTGTTCTTCATTTGCAAAGACTCTGCGTTTCTATGAATTTCGCAATTAATAATGGTTATAATTATTTCATGCGCCAAATCTCTTGACAGGATGTTTCAATAATTGTGTCCCTAATTTGACTCTGATTTTTATATATATTATAGAGAATTTCGCATAAAGTATGCATATTATTTTAGTACTTCCATCACAACATTTATTCTGTAATAATCCATCCACACGTGTGATGATTAAGTATAGGGAGACCTTGTTTTCTTTCCAAAATGAGAAATTTGTGCCCAGAAAATGATATTTCTTAAAAATGAGAAATTTTATGAATTTATTATGTTGGATATTGGATTTGTGATATATTTTTTTTTCGAGAAATTGGGATCATTTTCTTTTTAGCGTCTTTGTTCCTCAAAGGGCCAGAATTAATGAGAAGTGTTGCCAATCATTTATATGTTTGTTTTATATAAAAAAATATATTTTTTTTATTTTGAGAAGGAAAGATCCAATATATTAACTAAGAAATCATGTCTGAAATAACCAGGTCGACCAAATATCCGAGATATCTCCGATCCTTGGATTAGACCCAACTAAAGAAAAGGAAAACTAGCTAAGTGATGGGCTAGAGTATTGCCCATCCATTTAACAAAACTAGGACTAACAGAATCAAAGTAATTAGAAGAAAGGTAAATAATATCGGAAGTAATATTTCCCAAATAGGACCTCCTAACAGAATCAAAGTAATTAGAAGAAAGGTAAATAATATCGGAAGTAATATTTCCCAAATAGGAGAGGTCCTCAGTACGATGATGGAGTCGATTGAATAGGTTAATGTTGTCGGATTCAATAATCACGTCCCTTAATCCCTTGTCTTTAGCTAGAACAGCCCTTCGCGACATGTGATTGCCTCAGCGACGGCTACCTCATACTCAATAGGTATTAGTCAAGAGAGTGTCGAAATAACCTGGCCCCTGTGGTCCCTTATAGCCACGCCTATACCAGTCCCTTCGCCGTCTCGTATGGAAACGTCAGTATTAATTTTGATCTTGCTCATATCCAGAGGAATCCATTTTTCTGGTAGTTTCTTTGCCCCGGACAGTGTCCTCCCTACTGCAAAGGCTTGCACATATTCTTGGAGTCGTGAGGTGGCGAGTATTATAAGGTGTTGGTAATTAATTGTTTGGTTCTCAAAAGTGAGCTTGTTTCTGGCAGTCCACGCGGACCACATAAGCATTGCAAACAGAGCATGACCATCACTATCCCCTTGCTGCATTACTTGCGCCACCCAATCACCTAAGGTCCCTCATAGTTGTGGATGAGGAAGACTCATGCGCAGTGGAGATACAACCCACAAGAATTCCATCCACCCACATTCCCCAACCACATGCTCGTTAGATTCTTCTGTTAAACCACGTTTAGAACAAACCGCATCTATCTCGACCCCTCTTCTCCTCAATGCCCTTTTAGTTGGAAGAATACCATGTACACATTTCTACCAAAAAAACTTTTACCTTATTGGGAATTTGCAATGTCCACTGTCACTTCCACAAACCTGCTTCATTTCCGGACGACGATGGAGAGTTTGAGTCGTTTTCCTTCAAAGCATTCACCACTTTGTATCCAGATTTAACTGTGTATTTCCCATCCTTTTAGTGAGCATGTATCATTTTATCATCCTTCCCATTCGAGCATAGGGGAATTGAGAAAATGGATCGAGCTTCCTTAAGAGTAAACAACCGACGCACCACCTCAACATCGTCTTTACAAAGGAGTCGGTGGATGAATTAATGAGGTCACTAACCTTGGAAACCGTCAATGCATCATGGGTCCATCCAAATGTCTACACGAGAACCATCTCCAATGTTCCAATGGATACCTCCCCGGAGAATATTCCTATTCTGTACAATACTTCTCCATGTATAAGATGGATTATGGCCTATTGTAGCATCTAGGAAACATTTTAGAGTGTAGTACGATTGTTGAGAACTTTGGATAGAATGGAGCTCTCATTGGTTATCAGCCGTCAACCTTGCTTAGCCAACATTGTCTCGAAACCCCAACCCCCCTCCTTCGATCGACACAAATTACTCCATGATTTCCATTGAATGCATTTTTCCTCCTTTTGTTGTCCCCACCAAAAATTACTAATCAAAGAATTTATTTGATTGCACCTATTGGTAGGAAATGAGAAACAACTCATGTGGTAAGATGGGATTGCTTGGGCCACAGATTGAATAAGAATCATCTTGCCCGCCGTGGATAGATACCTCCCTTTCCAGTCTTTTAATTTCTTTCGAATCTTATCCACCAGCTTTGCGAAGATTTCTTTTTTCAAATGCCCAACCACAGCCGGTATTCCCAAGTAAATGGCGTGTTAGGTCAATCTGGCTATCAATCCCCACGCCCCAACTGAACGACACCTCTGATTTATCTATTAAAAAAACACTAATTCAACTTTAGGTTTTTTTTATATAAAAAACTTATTCAACTATGTGTAAGTTTTTTTTTCAACCCACGATATATATGATGAGCTTTTGATACCATAAAAGGAGCTAGATAGCTATGGTTAAAGAATTTTGATTCCTATCAATCCATATTTCTTAAACTAGCTAAGAAGTTTAAGGGCAATTTAGTCAAAAAAATAGTTTTCTTTTTCTTTTTGAGTGAAAAATTGATATAACGTGTGTTTGAACTGAAAATATATTTAATGATCTTTTAGATATATACAAAAACTTCTTATGCATATGAATATCTCTCATTTTCATTTTGGGGGTAATTAATTTTATCCTCTTAGCCAAACACAATAATGTTTGCCAAAAAATAATCAAATATCATATCATGCATCCCAAACACGTTATTAAATCTAATTGTATCATCTCAATTAGGGGTGGAAATGAGTTGGACACACAAGTCAAGCTTTATGTTGGACGATCTGGGCCTACTTTGCTAAATTTAGGCCCAAGCATGGTCTATTACCAGTTATAGATTTTTTTCGTAGGCTAGGGCTAGACTTTTCATTTAAAAAGGTCAGACCCATGCCTATTTAAATTAAGTCCTTTAAGCCTATAAAAATTAATATTTAAAAAATAATAATAATTGATTGTCAATTTAATTATATATTTACTTTTTTGCTTCTTATGTTATATTGTACTTATATATAGACATATATTATACTTATATATAGTTTCAAAAAGACATATATATAAATATAGATGTGTATTATATATAATATTTATACATGTGGACTTATACATAGGCCAACCTGTTTAGCTTAAAAACTTTTCCAAAAGGTTAGGTCTAGCTCAATTATTTAAATAGACTCTGTAAAAGATTGTAGCCTGACACAACTGTTAAATAGGCCAAATCAAGCCAAACCCAATGTAGGTTGGGCCGTAGACCCATGTTGGATAGTTTGGCTTATTCCCACCCCCTAACAAGTGAATAATGAAATCCTATATTATTCAAAGTATTTTACCATGAATAAAGCTAAACGAGCCCTAAGTATATATATATGTGTGTGTGTGTGTGTGTGTGTGTGTGTGATTTGGATCAAATGAGTCCAGCATCCTAAAGTAAGTACGTGAGGACAAATCGGACTATTTTTGTAAATAATCAAAAGAGTTAATCTGCGCCTTTTTTTCCCATTTTTGTCATTTGTTTAATTAGATATAAGGGTAATATAGTAATACCATTTTTAGTTGGATAAGTCAAGGGCCGACATTTTATGGGCGGTTTCGTAATATTGATAATCGTCGTATGTTTTTAAGATTTAGCTAGGATTTTTCGGATTAATTCAATCCACACCAAATCCTTATTTTTTTGTTCATTCGTTGGATTAATACGTGTTAATTCAAAGTTGTTATGCGATGTTTTTTCTTGCTTATTTTATTATTTTTATTGCGTAGTTAGCACTAGTTTGTTGCTTATTTAGTATAGCATGTTTACTTATTTAGTATTTGTTATTGCTTATCACTAGCTTGTTGATTATCTATATATCTATCTATATATATGTATATATAACTTATCCATATCTATATATATATATATATATATATATATATATATATATATAGGGATTGGTTCAAATGAGACCAATCCCTTTAGGTTAGTCCATAAGAACACTTATGGACTCTTGATTTAAATTTTGGATGGTGTAGATCATTTTAATTAAATTAGTCATATAAGGGTATAATTGTACTTTTATATTTAATTAGTTATGTTAATTGGAAAGTTATTAGCTATTTTTAAGGAAACATAATCCTACCTTTTCAGTTACCCGATTTTTAGGGAGGAAATATCATCAACTTCAAGTATTTTTTTCAAAATTGATACTTATTTTCGCCATATTTGTGAAATCGTTTTATTGTATACTTAGTTCGGTGGACTTGTATACTTAGTCATGTTTTTTATTGTATAGTTAGTTCGGTGGATTTGTATACTTGGTTCAAAGTGGAATCGTATTCTTAGTTATATAAGTAGTTTAGTAAGTAGTTTAGTAAATTTGTATACCTAGTTACGTGGATTTGTATACTTAGTTCAATGGAATTATATACTTAGTTATATAAGTAATTTAGTAAGCGTATACTTAGTTAAATATTTCTCGTATACTTAGTATTATTTTAATGTATAGTTAGTTCAATGTAATTGTATACTTAGTTAAATGTTTACGTATACTTAGTAAAATTTTAATATACGGGTAGTTTAGTGTAATTATATACTTAGTTAATTGTTTATGTATACTTAGTAGTGTTTTAATGTATAGTTAGTTTAGTGTAATTGTATACTTTTCATTAATTGTTGCACGATTTTGTTGCCATATTTGAATAAATTGCACGTTCGAATGGGAAGAGAGAGAAAGGAAAGGTGAATCGCTTGATTATGGGGACGTGATCAATACAAAATCACATCTCTAATTTTTAGGAAGCGGTTACTATATTTAATTTCCTGGATTCCTATTTTATCCCTTATGTTGTATACTTACTTATGAAATGTTGTATATATTGTAATATATTTTGGCCATTGATTTACTATTTGGATGGTGTAGATTTAGTCTTATGGACTAACCTAGGAGGGTGGTCTCACAAGATCCTCCTATATATATATATATATATATATATATATAAGAGAGAGACTTTTCTTAAAATAGTAACTCATGGTTTTCCCGCCCATTTTCCGCTTTTTAAAAAAGTAATAAAAATTATTTAAGAAACAAAGTAATAAAAATCTATGGAAAAATAAGAAATCATAAATATTTGTGTTTTATTATTATTGGTAGTCAACTTTCTTTCAATATATCACTTTTTAAAGTTATATATTAAATTGTTCACATAAAATTATATATTAAAAATAAAGTTATTTAAATCAGATTTACAAATCTGTGGGTTTACTGCATTAATTATTATATGCAAATATATATATATATATATTCTTTTTATTTTTGAAAATTTAATAACTTTTTTATTTTAGGTCCGTTTGTTGGCATATAAGAGCACTCCCAATAGGCTCTTTAAATTTGAAGAGCATCTCTTGCAAAATAAAGAGTATCTTTAAATTTAAGAAGTGAAATTTTTGACATCTTCCAATACTCTCTATGTATTTGACTCTTTATTTTATCTTTTCCCAACATTAATTTATTATACATGGAATATTGGAAGTAATTTATGGAATTTTTCAAAATTTGTTTTGTTTTTAGAAAGTGTTCAAAAAAGGTAATTCAAAGTGCAAGAGACCTAATTATAGAGAGTTGTTTTGCCTTTTCAAATTTGGAGAGTGAAAACTCATTCTCTAAATTTAAATATTAAAATAAAAAGTTTCTTGGAGGTGATTTTTGGTAGAAGGCTCTTCAAAATAATGAGGATTTTTCATTTGAATAGTCTTTTGGGGATGCTCAAATATATATAATTAATCATCTTTTTACAACCTTTGATGTCACATTGATATTTCATATAGACAATAAAAAATAAACATAATCAATAAAAATATATAAGATATATTTTCTATTATTTTTTAAAGTGCTTTAAAAATTATGTATCCGGGCTATTGGACATCAATGTGTAGTTGTTAATTGGCCTTATCCAATTTCTTCATAATTATATAAAATAGTATTTAAGTTGATTAAATTCAATCAAAAAAGTATCTCAAACTATGCATCCAAATAGGGAAAAATGCAATTTTGGTCCTGTAACTCCAGGTGCTTTGCAAAATTGGTCCTGGACGATTTATATTTTGCAATTTACATCCCATAATTAAAAAAATATCGCGAATTTGGTCCTATTTTCGTCGGACCTTTGAATTTCTTGCCGGAACAGAACATGTGAGTGGCATGTGGCCCGACTTAAACCCGTTTAAGGATGAGCTGTCCAATTTCCAACTAATTTGGTCAAAATCAAAGCAAAATTGGTCCTGTAACTTTATTTGGCTAGTAAAAAATGAAAGAAAAGATAAAAAAAATGTAAAAAGAAAAAATATAATTATTCATACATTACAAATATAAATTTATATAAATGTTATAAATCTACATATATTAATAACTTATAGAATAAAAATACATATATCAATATTAAAATATTTTACTAACATTTTGTAATTTTTTATGAATGAAATATATATATATATATATATATAAAGCATATAAAAATAAAAAACTATAAAGCCATGTTCAAAGTTATTTTAAAAATAATAATAATAATAATAATAATAAATAATAATAATAATAAGATAGAAAATAGTTTACATTTAAGTTTATAATTTTTAAGTATCATAATGTTAAAAATACACACACACACACACACACACTCACACTCACATGCATATATATGACAAACCATATATTAAAAATAATATATGCACCTAAAATGTATATTTAAGTTTAAACTCAAAGTTTTAATTAAATAAAAAAATTCAAAAATTAAATTTGTATACAGTTATAACTAAAAAATACAAAATAAAAATAAACTTCATCTTCCGCCCGAACACCTGTCCCTCAAATTTATATTTTTTATTTTATACATAATGGTTTTATTTTTGTTTTTATAATTTGCTTTATTAAGTAAAGAAACTTTTAAATTTTCTTTAAATAGTTTTTTATGTTATTTAAATTTAAATATTATTTAAATTTAAATATTTCGGAATTTAATTTTTAAATGTGCATTTTTTCATTTTAAAAGTCAATTTTTGTTAATACATTCACTTTAATGAAATATATGTATTTTTGAAACTTTCACTAAGATACTTAAAAAGTATTATGTTAAATATATTGTATTCATTATTAGTGTTATAGAAGAAATTATCTAATATTTTTATAATTTCTTAAATGTAACGTTTTTAAAAAATAAAAATAATGTAGGAAATTTGTGCTATCTTAAATGTATTAATAAATTATGTAGAAGTTGTAAAGTATTTTTATTTCATTTATCATTGGCACCCACTTTATAGCAATATATAGTACAACAATAAATTTTAAATGTAAACTAATTTATATTTTATCTTTTATTGTAAAATATATTTTTATTTTTAAAAATACTTTTCAAATGGTTTTATTGTCACGCCCCAAAATCGGGAGCCGTGACTCGGACGGTCTAACTTATGTTGGTTTACCATGTCGGCCCGTTTATTCATTAATATAACCCAAACAGAAATAGCAAAATCCCAAAATAGAATGAATATTAAATAACTAAGTCAGAGTACAGTCGCAACGGAATCAGAAAATAAAATTAAATCCTCGTCACCATCATTATTCGGGTACTACGCCCGGCTATTACATAAGAAATTACTAGGAATTGTCCAATACAAAATGAAATTCAATTTGTCTCAATAGTCCAGCACAATAGAGAGCTAATCAGTAGCTTCGAAATCTTCGTTGTGGTCTTCTTTCGGCGGAACCTCATCCTCTGGTTGGAAAAAAAAATAGGTGGGAGTGAGACAAAAATTCTCAGTGGGTGTGGTGAGTGTGTGCAGTGAGGCTTATACTTTATGCAGTAAAATCATTTCATGAATTTTGATGCAAGAAACGTGCAATGGCATTCTCATATACTTATTTAATAATTTTATAGTATTATTTAACAGTCAGTTCGTCAATTCAGATCAGTTGGTTGAGCATGAAAGTGTGACGCCAACCCAGTCAGTCCGTCAATTCATATCAGTTGGTTGCGCACGAAAGTGTGACGCCAACCCAGATAGTCCGTCAATTCATATCAGTTGGTTGCGCACGAAAGTGTGACGCCAACCCAGGCCACCTTATACGGCAGAGAAGTGTTGATCAAACATCATCTCCCCAAACAGTACACCTTATCCCTCCTGTCGATAGGGCTATAGCCACTATCCCAGTTGGCACGACATCTCCACAGTGGAGCCAGCTAAGCTCGGAGAACGTCATAATCATGATTATACCCAGAATCCTACGACCCAATCGCCCGCCAGACTCTCCTATCCGGCTCGAGGTTGGGAGTTGGACGATGGAGGCCGGCATGAGACTGTAGCCAAGCCACCCATCCCATACGCGACTTATCCATTCCACAAAACCGCCAATTCATATCAGTTGGTTGCGCACGAAAGTGTGACGCCAACCCAGTCAGTCAGTCAATAGGACCGGTGTGTTCATAGACTCGCCGCGTCCGATATTCAGTCAGTCAGTCAATGACACAGCATAGATACCGGAGGGGTAATCTAGTCGGTTATATTCATTAATTCAGTGTATTATACTGAAGTTTTTAATAAGGTTCGGGTTATGCGGGCGAGGAAGTCGCCTTATTAACGGGACAATTAGTCGATATGAAAATCTCGAATAAATTTGGATAATAATTTTAAATTAGAATTTTAGTTAAATAAAATATTAATGTTTCATAAATAAACTGAATTTTAGAAGATAAAATAATTTCTATGACCTTGATAAATTTTATTGTAAAATAAAATATTTTAATTAAAGAGAAACATTTATGTCGGGTTTTAAAAATTCCATAAGTTGTGATCCCGTACTCGGAAAAGGGCAAGGTCAGTCCCTAATTTTTCTAATTATTCTAAGAAATCATATTTTCTGGGTCTCGGGTCAAATTTTCGAAAATTGCAGGTCAGCCCCAGTTTTTCCCAAATTTATTATTTTGACCCGATACTTTTAAAAATTGATATCTCTTAAACCGGAAAAGGTTTTAACGAGATTCCAAGTCTAATAATCTTTTTGAGGTAGTAAGTAGGTAGGTTAAAAACAGTTTCCAAAAATTTCCAGGTTTAGTACCGATTTTCTAAAAATTTCATTTTTAACCCCAAAGGCGATTTTTGTTGTTAAGGGCTCGTTTCAAGCTCGTTTTTCATGAAATTTGGACCAAAAGTCCATAATACTAATTAAGGTAATTTCATAAATTTCTCGGAACAGTAACTTTCCAGATTTTTCGAAATTTACAGTTTAGCCCCTTAAAGGTTGGAAAATTTCAATTAAGTGTCTAAAATTCGTATATTCGTATTTGTTTGACCGGAGGGTCCCAATTATTATTTTTATTTACATAACAGTAAGTTTTGTACAAATATTAGGATTTTTCAGTGGGGTTTCGCAGTTTTTTGATTTTTATCATTTTGGCCCTATATTTTGCTATAATTGCAAAAAGGGCCCAAACACGATTTTGTTCACAAGTCCTCAAGTCCATATTATTGTTATGATATGTTAAAAGTATTTTTCTCATAATTTAAGTTATTTGAGCTCATATATAATAAAAGGGCCTAAGAACACACAAAAGCTATTTTCTAAAATCACTTTTGGCTTAATTCCAATACACACATATATATAATTTTTTATTTTCGAAATTATTCCAGGAATATAACTGAAAATTTTCCAGAAATATGTCTTAAAACAAAATACATACATTCATGCCAAAAAAAAATATATTAGCATACAAAAGCTTATTTTTCTAAGAAAAATCACTTTTGACATAGGTTCACATATCTTTTGACGAAATTTCCAGAATAAAAACTGATTTTTTTTTCTAGAAATATAAATAATATAAACACATAATTTCATGCTATTTTATGCAAGAAAATATCATGAGTTTTGAAAAAGTTCACCCACCTTAATTTCTTGTGCTTTTGGTAGGAATGGTCTAATGCTTCTAGCTTTTACAAGCTTCCTCAAGGTCCCCTCAAAGCTCTTAGGACAGCCCCTACAAGATGTTTTTGAGGGTCAAAGGTGATGGAAAAATGGAGAAATGAAGAAAAGAAAGAAGAATGATGAACACCCTAAAGGAGTCTTACCTTTATCTTGGTAGCTAGTCCCTTAAACACAATTGAAGCTCTCTTACTCTTAGAATTTTCAGCCATTTGGTTTAGTGAAAGAGATGATGTTGCATGTTTTGGTAGGATTTTCTAAGTGTGTTGAGTGAAATGTCAAGACTTCTTTTCCCCTCTCTTCTCTTAATGTTAGATACTCATTGTTCCATCTTGGAAGTTGGTTTAAGAAGGCATGCTTGGTTGGGAGTTGAAGACTTATCTTGGGGCTTGGAAAGGCTTGCAATTGAAGTGAATAAGACAAGAAGAAAAGACAAGAAGAAAAAACAAAAGAAAAAGACAATGCTTGCATCCTCTCATATAAATCAAATCTTATATTTATCTTACTTTAGTCATCTAGTTATAAGGTGTCTAGTAATTCCCAAGTAGTATCATTACTTATAATCTAAGGTATTAAATAGAATTAGAACCAATAATATCAAATTATAAAAATTATTTTTAAATAAATATAATTTTCGAAATTACTAAAATATTTAAATAAATAATATGCTACAAAAAAATAATTAGTTGTTAAGAGAGAAATCCAGTGGTTAATATATTTTGTTGAAAGTTGAAAGAAACCGACAATCATTAAAGAAGTAAAAATAGGTGTTATTAATATACACCATAAAATAAATATGATTCTAAGTATAAATGATATATCTATTAGCTAAATCGAGTAGTAATCAGTTCAACAAATCAAGAATGAGACACTTAACTATTTTAATATAAAGGTCGGATTTTTAACAAAATAAATCTCAAATACTATTCTTTCATAAATTGAAATTTTACTAATGAACTTTCAAACCATGAGTCATTATTTTTGTTAAAGTATCAAATTAGTAGTAGATGGTTTTAATAGAGCACAAAATAAAATAGTTTGCTTGTAAAGCACAAAATTATTTTCTAATAAAATAGGTTCAAATATTACTTTAATTTATGCCAAGAATTTCAAAAATCATAATAAATTTTTTGTTAACTCAAGATAATATATTTGGAGTAAAATGTTCAGTATATCGAAAATGATATTTCAAAATCTCAAAATTAAGACATAGTTTCTTTTAAATAAAAAATTATTTTGATTTATTGAATAATCGTAGCTTTATGGAAAATGACTAAATATAAGTATCGTCGTCATGAAAATATGGCGACAAGAATTTTATTTTTCAAATACTGAAGAATAGATTTTAAATTGCACTTTTTACCGAAGCGAGTTGTAAGGAAAATGATAATAGTCAGCAAATTTAAGTAGTAAAAATAAATCAATTGCTTTATCATGTAATTAGGTAATAATTTAAGTAACGTTAGTATTGATAACATATCGTGTTATGTAAAATAAATAGCGAATATAAGAATAATTAACTGGAATACTAAAATAATATATGGGGAAATATATGTGGATTGTGTCATCTATGACATAAAAATCCGGGGCCTCACATCCTCCCCTCTTTAAAAGAATTTGGTCCCCAAATTCTCTCTTGAAATAATTCCTTTCAAATTCAAGACGAGATCCATACTTATCGTATCTATTATGCAAGATTATCATAATCTCAATATCAAAATTTATGCGGCCTAGAGGTGCTTATTTCCAATCCAAGTTCACATCAGTCAGCTTCAAATAATCATTCTGCAAAATAATCCTAATAAACCCAAGTGTAGCTCAAAATTTTCTTCCCATTATCATGTAGTAGAAGATATTCATAATACCTTATTCATACGTTCCGTAAGATTTGATGAGCATCATTGCTTGATTATTACTTACGCTATCATATTTAGTCCACAATATTGCTTTAATATACTATTTCCATAATTATTAACTCGAAACATTCCTCTTATATTCCAAATCTTGAGCATATCCTTGTTTGTCGAAGCTAGTTAATATTTCATCCACTTAAAAAAGGGTACTTATTATAACTGTCTCGATTTGTCTTAATAGTCGATGCTTATTCGTATAGTCACATTTGTTTTTGAGCAATTGATAGTAAATTACAGCGCTAAAGGTAATAGATTGAACCAAAATTTCTATCCACCAATATTTAAAAGTCGAGACCTCATCAATGATTAAATAAGTCATTTCCAAATTTATAATTATAGGAGTCGTTCATACTAAAACCTTGATAACAATCTCAATTTCTCATATCCATAAGGACCTCGATTCTTTCGGATAAAGGTGCGCTTCTTATATACCTTATAAAATACTAGTATCCATCTCATCAATAGTTAATCAACACCTAAGTGATTGACAACTAAGTCTCAATCGACTAATTAAACTAACAACCAATTCACATATAGGTGTCTAAAACACAATAGTATTCCGAATAATCCCAGATAATCATTATCCCAGACTTAGTTCACAAGTTGGGCATTACAACTTAGAAAATATCTAGTAACAATATCGAGTCGAGATCCTGTAGTATTCACATCCTTAATATATCTAATCGTGACACCCAAATCACAAGTCAAAATTTATTAATTAAGATTCCGGAAGTTAGGAAAGAATAGCACAATAACACTGCAATCTGTAAATCATACTTAGTGATTCTCATATTATCATTTTCTAAAGTAATATCACTAAGCATTTGGATCCCATAGCATATCACCTAGCCAAATTAGATAATATCAAGTGAGAACTTATATCCTTCAAGTCTCGTCATATCGGGGCGTTATAACTTTCATATCAACGATTATTGAATCACCTAACATCCCAACCGAATAATATCCGAATATTTTAATACTATGAATATCCAAAAGAGTTTAAATAGCATCCAAGATTCAACTTAGGTCATCTAATAGTGGTACCCAATCCACGGCAGAGGAACCTATCCTGGTTCAGCTCGGTGTAAGTTTCCTTCTTACAACCCGAGCTCTGATACCACAACTGTCACGCCCCAAAATCGGGAGCCGTGACTCGGACGGTCTAACTTATGTTGGTTTACCATGTCGGCCCGTTTATTCATTAATATAACCCAAACAGAAATAGCAAAATCCCAAAATAGAATGAATATTAAATAACTAAGTCAGAGTACAGTCGCAACGGAATCAGAAAATAAAATTAAATCCTCGTCACCATCATTATTCGGGTACTACGCCCGGCTATTACATAAGAAATTACTAGGAATTGTCCAATACAAAATGAAATTCAATTTGTCTCAATAGTCCAGCACAATAGAGAGCTAATCAGTAGCTTCGAAATCTTCGTTGTGGTCTTCTTTCAGCGGAACCTCATCCTCGGTTGGAAAAAAAAATAGGTGGGAGTGAGACAAAAATTCTCAAATGGGTGTGGTGAGTGTGTGCAAGTGAGGCTTATACTTTATGCAAGAAAATCATTTCATGAATTTTGATGCAAGAAATGTGCAATGGCATTCTCATATACTTATTTAATAATTTTATAGTATTATTTAACAAATCGATTCGTCAATTGAGATCGAGTTGGTTGAGCATGAAAGTGTGACGCCAAAGTCGATCCGTCACATTCATATCGCTTGGTTGCGCACGAAAGTGTGACGCCAACCCGGATAGTCCGTCAATTCATATCGTTGGTTGCGCACGAAAGTGTGACGCCAACCCAGTGCCACCTTATACGGCACAGAGAGAAGTGTTGATCAAACATCATCTCCCCAAACAAGACACCTTATCCCTCCTGCCGAAAAGGGCTATAGCCACTATCCCGATTGGCACGACATCTCCACAGTGGAGCCTAAGCTCGGAGAACGTCATAATCATGATTATACCTTAATCCTACGACCCAATCGCCCGCGGACTCTCCTATCCGGCTCGAGGTTGGGAGTTGGACGATGGAGGCCGCATGAGATCGTAGCCAAGCCACCCATCCCATACGCGACTTATCCATTCCACAAAACCGCCAATTCATATCGGTTGGTTGCGCACGAAAGTGTGACGCCAACCCAGTCGATCGATCAATCAGGACCGGTGTGTTCATAGACTCGCGTCCGATATTCAATCATCATCAATGACACAAAGATAGATACTGGGAGGGGTAATCTAGTCGGTTATATTCATTAATTCAGTGTATTATACTGAAGTTTTTAATAAGGTTCGGGTTATGCGGGCGAGGAAGTCGCCTTATTAACGGGACAATTAGTCGATATGAAAATCTCGAATAAATTTGGATAATAATTTTAAATTAGAATTTTAGTTAAATAAAATATTAATGTTTCATAAATAAACTGAATTTTAGAAGATAAAATAATTTCTATGACCTTGATAAATTTTATTGTAAAATAAAATATTTTAATTAAAGAGAAACATTTATGTCGGGTTTTAAAAATTCCATAAGTTGTGATCCCGTACTCGGAAAAGGGCAAGGTCAGTCCCTAATTTTTCTAATTATTCTAAGAAATCATATTTTCTGGGTCTCGGGGTCAAATTTTCGAAAATTGCAGGTCAGCCCCAGTTTTTCCCAAATTTATTATTTTGACCCGATACTTTTAAAAATTGATATCTCTTAAACCGGAAAAGGTTTTAACGAGATTCCAAGTCTAATAATCTTTTTGAGGTAGTAAGTAGGTAGGTTAAAAACAGTTTCCAAAAATTTCCAGGTTTAGTACCGATTTTCTAAAAATTTCATTTTTAACCCCAAAGGCGATTTTTGTTGTTAAGGGCTCGTTTCAAGCTCGTTTTTCATGAAATTTGGACCAAAAGTCCATAATACTAATTAAGGTAATTTCATAAATTTCTCGGAACAGTAACTTTCCAGATTTTTCGAAATTTACAGTTTAGCCCCTTAAAGGTTGGAAAATTTCAATTAAGTGTCTAAAATTCGTATATTCGTATTTGTTTGACCCGGAGGGTCCCAATTATTATTTTTATTTACATAACAGTAAGTTTTGTACAAATATTAGGATTTTTCAGTGGGGTTTCGCAGTTTTTTGATTTTTATCATTTTGGCCCTATATTTTGCTATAATTGCAAAAAGGGCCCAAACACGATTTTGTTCACAAGTCCTCAAGTCCATATTATTGTTATGATATGTTAAAAGTATTTTCTCATAATTTAAGTTATTTGAGCTCATATATAATAAAAGGGCCTAAGAACACACAAAAGCTATTTTCTAAAATCACTTTTGGCTTAATTCCAATACACACATATATATAATTTTTTATTTTCGAAATTATTCCAGGAATATAACTGAAAATTTTCCAGAAATATGTCTTAAAACAAAATACATACATTCATGCCAAAAAAAAATATATTAGCATACAAAAGCTTATTTTTCTAAGAAAAATCACTTTTGACATAGGTTCACATATCTTTTGACGAAATTTCCAGAATAAAAACTGATTTTTTTCTAGAAATATAAATAATATAAACACATAATTTCATGCTATTTTATGCAAGAAAATATCATGAGTTTTGAAAAAGTTCACCCACCTTAATTTCTTGTGCTTTTGGTAGGAATGGTCTAATGCTTCTAGCTTTTACAAGCTTCCTCAAGGTCCCCTCAAAGCTCTTAGGACAGCCCCTACAAGATGTTTTTGAGGGTCAAAGGTGATGGAAAAATGGAGAAATGAAGAAAAGAAAGAAGAATGATGAACACCCTAAAGGAGTCTTACCTTTATCTTGGTAGCTAGTCCCTTAAACACAATTGAAGCTCTCTTACTCTTAGAATTTTCAGCCATTTGGTTTAGTGAAAGAGATGATGTTGCATGTTTTGGTAGGATTTTCTAAGTGTGTTGAGTGAAATGTCAAGACTTCTTTTCCTCTCTTCTCTTAATGTTAGATACTCATTGTTCCATCTTGGAAGTTGGTTTAAGAAGGCATGCTTGGTTGGGAGTTGAAGACTTATCTTGGGGCTTGGAAAGGCTTGCAATTGAAGTGAATAAGACAAGAAAAAAGACAAGAAGAAAAACAAAAAGAAAAAGACAATGCTTGCATCCTCTCATATAAATCAAATCTTATATTTATCTTACTTTAGTCATCTAGTTATAAGGTGTCTAGTAATTCCCAAGTAGTATCATTACTTATAATCTAAGGTATTAAATAGAATTAGAACCAATAATATCAAATTATAAAAATTATTTTTAAATAAATATAATTTTCGAAATTACTAAAATATTTAAATAAATAATATGCTACAAAAAAATAATTAGTTGTTAAGAGAGAAATCCAACTGGTTAATATATTTTGTTCAAAGTTGAAAGAAACCGACAATCATTAAAGAAGTAAAAATAGGTGTTATTAATATACACCATAAAATAAATATGATTCTAAGTATAAATGATATATCTATTAGCTAAATCGAGTAGTAATCAGTTCAACAAATCAAGAATGAGACACTTAACTATTTTAATATAAAGGTCGGATTTTTAACAAAATAAATCTCAAATACTATTCTTTCATAAATTGAAATTTTACTAATGAACTTTCAAACCATGAGTCATTATTTTTGTTAAAGTATCAAATTAGTAGTAGATGGTTTTAATAGAGCACAAAATAAAATAGTTTGCTTGTAAAGCACAAAATTATTTTCTAATAAAATAGGTTCAAATATTACTTTAATTTATGCCAAGAATTTCAAAAATCATAATAAATTTTTTGTTAACTCAAGATAATATATTTGGAGTAAAATGTTCAAGATATCGAAAATGATATTTCAAAATCTCAAAATTAAGACATAGTTTCTTTTAAATAAAAAATTATTTTGATTTATTGAATAATCGTAGCTTTATGGAAAATGACTAAATATAAGTATCGTCATGAAAATATGGCGACAAGAATTTTATTTTTCAAAAATCAAGAATAGATTTTAAATTGCACTTTTTACCGAAGCGAGTTGTAAGGAAAATGATAATAGTCAGCAAATTTAAGTAGTAAAAATAAATCAATTGCTTTATCATGTAATTAGGTAATAATTTAAGTAACGTTAGTATTGATAACATATCGTGTTATGTAAAATAAATAGCGAATATAAGAATAATTAATCGGAATACTAAAATAATATATGGGGAAATATATGTGGATTGTGTCATCTATGACATAAAAATCCGGGCCTCACATCCTCCTCTTTAAAAGAATTTGGTCCCCAAATTCTCTCTTGAAATAATTCCTTTCAAATTCAAGACGAGATCCATACTTATCGTATCTATTATGCAAGATTATCATAATCTCAATATCAAAATTTATGCGGCCTAGAGGTGCTTATTTCCAATCCAAGTTCACATCAGTCAGCTTCAAATAATCATTCTGCAAAATAATCCTAATAAACCCAAGTGTAGCTCAAAATTTTCTTCCCATTATCATGTAGTAGAAGATATTCATAATACCTTATTCATACGTCCGTAAGATTTGATGAGCATCATTGCTTGATTATTACTTACGCTATCATATTTAGTCCACAATATTGCTTTAATATACTATTTCCATAATTATTAACTCGAAACATTCCTCTTATATTCCAAATCTTGAGCATATCCTTGTTTGTCGAAGCTAGTTAATATTTCATCCACTTAAAAAAGGGTACTTATTATAACTGTCTCGATTTGTCTTAATAGTCGATGCTTATTCGTATAGTCACATTTGTTTTTGAGCAATTGATAGTAAATTACAGCGCTAAAGGTAATAGATTGAACCAAAATTTCTATCCACCAATATTTAAAAGTCGAGACCTCATCAATGATTAAATAAGTCATTTCCAAATTTATAATTATAGGAGTCGTTCATACTAAAACCTTGATAACAATCTCAATTTCTCATATCCATAAGGACCTCGATTCTTTCGGATAAAGGTGCGCTTCTTATATACCTTATAAAATACTAGTATCCATCTCATCAATAGTTAATCAACACCTAAGTGATTGACAACTAAGTCTCAATCGACTAATTAAACTAACAACCAATTCACATATAGGTGTCTAAAACACAATAGTATTCCGAATAATCCCAGATAATCATTATCCCAGACTTAGTTCACAAGTTGGGCATTACAACTTAGAAAATATCTAGTAACAATATCGAGTCGAGATCCTGTAGTATTCACATCCTTAATATATCTAATCGTGACACCCAAATCACAAGTCAAAATTTATTAATTAAGATTCCGGAAGTTAGGAAAGAATAGCACAATAACACTGCAATCTGTAAATCATACTTAGTGATTCTCATATTATCATTTTCTAAAGTAATATCACTAAGCATTTGGATCCCATAGCATATCACCTAGCCAAATTAGATAATATCAAGTGAGAACTTATATCCTTCAAGTCTCGTCATATCGGGGCGTTATAACTTTCATATCAACGATTATTGAATCACCTAACATCCCAACCGAATAATATCCGAATATTTTAATACTATGAATATCCAAAAGAGTTTAAATAAAGATCCAAGATTCAACTTAGGTCATCTAATAGTGGTACCCAATCCACTAGAGAGGAACCTATCGGTTCGCTCGGTGTAAGTTTCCTTCTTACAACCCGAGCTCGATACCACAAATGTCACGCCCAAAATCGGGAGCCGTGACTTGACGGTCTAACTTATGTTGGTTTACCATGTCGGCCCGTTTATTCATTAATATAACCCAAACAGAAATAGCAAAATCCCAAAATAGAATGAATATTAAATAACTAAGTCGTCAGTACACAATAACTTAATCGAAAATAAAATTAAATCCTCGTCACCATCATTATTCGGTACTACGCCCATTATTACATAAGAAATTACTAGGAATTGTCCAATACAAAATGAAATTCAATTTGTCTCAATAGTCCAAAGACAATAGAGAGCTAATCAAGAGCTTCAAATCTTCACAGGTCTTCTTTCTAGGCGGAACCTCATCCTCCTCAAGTTGGAAAAAAAAAAAATAGGTGGGAGTGAGACAAAAATTCTCAGTGGGTGTGGTGAGTGTGTGCAGTGAGGCTTATACTTTATGCAAGAAAATCATTTCATGAATTTTGATGCAAGAAATGTGCAATGGCATTCTCATATACTTATTTAATAATTTTATAGTATTATTTAACAAATACCATTAATCAATTCAGATCAGTTGGTTGAGCATGAAAGTGTGACGCCAACCCGGCCATCCGTCAATTCATATCGCTTGGTTGCGACGAAAGTGTGACGCCAACCCGATAGTCCGTCAATTCATATCATTGGTTGCGCACGAAAGTGTGACGCCAACCTGTGCCACCTTATACGGCAGAGAAGTGTTGATCAAACATCATCTCCCCAAACAAGACACCTTATCCCTCCCGTCGATAGTGGCTATAGCCACTATCCCGATTGGCACGACATCTCCACAAAGTGGAGCCGCTAAGCTCGGAGAACGTCATAATCATGATTATACCTGTAATCCTACGACCCAATCGCCCGCCGACTCTCCTATCCGGCCGAGGTTGGGAGTTGGACGATGGAGGCCGCATGAGATCGTAGCAAGCCACCCATCCCATACGCGACTTATCCATTCCACAAAACCGTCAATTCATATCAGTTGGTTGCGCACGAAAGTGACGCCAACCTCGATCGATCAATATCAGATCCCGGGTGTGTTCATAGACTCGCCGCGTCCGATATTGATCATCGATCAATGACACAAAGATAGATACCTGGGAGGGGTAATCTAGTCGGTTATATTCATTAATTCAGTGTATTATAATCAAGTTTTTAATAAGGTCGGGTTATGCGGGCGAGGAAGTCGCCTTTATTAATCTGAGACAATTAGTCGATATGAAAATCTCGAATAAATTTGGATAATAATTTTAAATTAGAATTTTAGTTAAATAAAATATTAATGTTTCATAAATAAACTGAATTTTAGAAGATAAAATAATTTCTATGACCTTGATAAATTTTATTGTAAAATAAAATATTTTAATTAAAGAGAAACATTTATGTCGGGTTTTAAAAATTCCATAAGTTGTGATCCCGTACTCGGAAAAGGGCAAGGTCAGTCCCTAATTTTTCTAATTATTCTAAGAAATCATATTTTCTGGGTCTCGGGGTCAAATTTTCGAAAATTGCAGGTCAGCCCCAGTTTTTCCCAAATTTATTATTTTGACCCGATACTTTTAAAAATTGATATCTCTTAAACCGGAAAAGGTTTTAACGAGATTCCAAGTCTAATAATCTTTTGAGGTAGTAAGTAGGTAGGTTAAAAACAGTTTCCAAAAATTTCCAGGTTTAGTACCGATTTTCTAAAAATTTCATTTTTAACCCCAAAGGCGATTTTTGTTGTTAAGGGCTCGTTTCAAGCTCGTTTTTCATGAAATTTGGACCAAAAGTCCAGAATACTAATTAAGGTAATTTCATAAATTTCTCGGAACAGTAACTTTCCAGATTTTTCGAAATTTACAGTTTAGCCCCTTAAAGGTTGGAAAATTTCAATTAAGTGTCTAAAATTCGTATATTCGTATTTGTTTGACCCGGAGGGTCCCAATTATTATTTTTATTTACATAACAGTAAGTTTTGTACAAATATTAGGATTTTTCAGTGGGGTTTCGCAGTTTTTTGATTTTTATCATTTTGGCCCTATATTTTGCTATAATTGCAAAAAGGGCCCAAACACGATTTTGTTCACAAGTCCTCAAGTCCATATTATTGTTATGATATGTTAAAAGTATTTTTCTCATAATTTAAGTTATTTGAGCTCATATATAATAAAAGGGCCTAAGAACACACAAAAGCTATTTTCTAAAATCACTTTTGGCTTAATTCCAATACACACATATATATAATTTTTTATTTTCGAAATTATTCCAGGAATATAACTGAAAATTTTCCAGAAATATGTCTTAAAACAAAATACATACATTCATGCCAAAAAAAAATATATTAGCATACAAAAGCTTATTTTTCTAAGAAAATCACTTTTGACATAGGTTCACATATCTTTTTGACGAAATTTCCAGAATAAAAACTGATTTTTTTTTTTTTTCTAGAAATATAAATAATATAAACACATAATTTCATGCTATTTTATGCAAGAAAATATCATGAGTTTTGAAAAAGTTCACCCACCTTAATTTCTTGTGCTTTTGGTAGGAATGGTCTAATGCTTCTAGCTTTTACAAGCTTCCTCAAGGTCCCCTCAAAGCTCTTAGGACAGCCCCTACAAGATGTTTTTGAGGGTCAAAGGTGATGGAAAAATGGAGAAATGAAGAAAAGAAAGAAGAATGATGAACACCCTAAAGGAGTCTTACCTTTATCTTGGTAGCTAGTCCTTAAACACAATTGAAGCTCTCTTACTCTTAGAATTTTCAGCCATTTGGTTTAGTGAAAGAGATGATGTTGCATGTTTTGGTAGGATTTTCTAAGTGTGTTGAGTGAAATGTCAAGACTTCTTTTCCCCTCTCTTCTCTTAATGTTAGATACTCATTGTTCCATCTTGGAAGTTGGTTTAAGAAGGCATGCTTGGTTGGGAGTTGAAGACTTATCTTGGGGCTTGGAAAGGCTTGCAATTGAAGTGAATAAGACAAGAAGAAAAGACAAGAAGAAAAAACAAAAAGAAAAAGACAATGCTTGCATCCTCTCATATAAATCAAATCTTATATTTATCTTACTTTAGTCATCTAGTTATAAGGTGTCTAGTAATTCCCAAGTAGTATCATTACTTATAATCTAAGGTATTAAATAGAATTAGAACCAATAATATCAAATTATAAAAATTATTTTTAAATAAATATAATTTTCGAAATTACTAAAATATTTAAATAAGTAATATGCTACAAAAAAATAATTAGTTGTTAAGAGAGAAATCCAACCTGGTTAATATATTTTGTTCAAAGTTGAAAGAAACCGACAATCATTAAAGAAGTAAAAATAGGTGTTATTAATATACACCATAAAATAAATATGATTCTAAGTATAAATGATATATCTATTAGCTAAATCGAGTAGTAATCAGTTCAACAAATCAAGAATGAGACACTTAACTATTTTAATATAAAGGTCGGATTTTTAACAAAATAAATCTCAAATACTATTCTTTCATAAATTGAAATTTTACTAATGAACTTTCAAACCATGAGTCATTATTTTTGTTAAAGTATCAAATTAGTAGTAGATGGTTTTAATAGAGCACAAAATAAAATAGTTTGCTTGTAAAGCACAAAATTATTTTCTAATAAAATAGGTTCAAATATTACTTTAATTTATGCCAAGAATTTCAAAAATCATAATAAATTTTTTGTTAACTCAAGATAATATATTTGGAGTAAAATGTTCAAAAGATATCGAAAATGATATTTCAAAATCTCAAAATTAAGACATAGTTTCTTTTAAATAAAAAATTATTTTGATTTATTGAATAATCGTAGCTTTATGGAAAATGACTAAATATAAGTGTCGTCGTCATGAAAATATGGCGACAAGAATTTTATTTTTCAAATCAAGAATAGATTTTAAATTGCACTTTTACCAAGCGAGTTGTAAGGAAAATGATAATAGTCAGCAAATTTAAGTAGTAAAAATAAATCAATTGCTTTATCATGTAATTAGGTAATAATTTAAGTAACGTTAGTATTGATAACATATCGTGTTATGTAAAATAAATAGCGAATATAAGAATAATTAACTGGAATACTAAAATAATATATGGGGAAATATATGTGGATTGTGTCATCTATGACATAAAAATCCGGGGCCTCACATTTATAACTTTTGTATTTTTTATATGATTTTTATATATAATGTTTTTTATTTGTAAAATTAAAAAAATTATTAGTAAAATAATTTAATATTGATATATATTTGTATTTGATAAGATATTAATTTATTTATATTTGTCATTGTGGTTTGTCATATATATATATATATATATATGTGTGTGTGTGTGTGTGTGTGTGTGTGTGTGTGTGTATTTTTAACATTATGATACTTAAAAATTATAAATGTAAACTATTTTCTATCTTATTATTATTATTATTATTATTATTATTATTATTATTATTATTATTATTATTATTATTATTATTATTATTATTATTATTTATTATTTTTAAAGTAACTTTAAACATGGCATTATAGCTTTTTATTTTTATATGCTTTATATATATATATATGTTTCATTCATAAAAATTTAAAAAATGTTAGTAAAATATTTTAATATCGATATATGTATTTTTATTCTATAAGTTATTAATATATGTAGATTTAAAACATTTATATAAATTTATATTTTTAATGTATGAATAATTATATTTTTTCTTTTTACCTTTTTTTTAGCTTTTCTTTCAATTGTTTACTAGCCAAATAAAGTTACAGGACCAATTTTGCTTTGATTTTGACCAAATTAGTTGGAAATTAGACAGCTCATCCTTAAATGGGTTTAAGTCGGGCCACATGCCACTCACGTGTTTTGTTTCGGCAAGAAATTCAAAGGTCCGACGAAAATCGGACCAAATTCGCGATATTTTTTTAATTATGGGATGTAAATTGCAAAATGTAAATAGTCCAGGACCAATTTTGCAAAGCACCTAGAGTTACAGGACCAAAATTGCATTTTTCCCCATCCAAATATTACACATATATATATATATATATATATATTAAATATACCCCTACATATCATTTGATATATTCATGTAAGAAAAAATTAAACTTTTATTTAATATAAATTTATATTTATAATAGTTTTTTATATTAGAAAATATAAAATATTTTCTAACGTACTTTTCATGTTAATAGAAATTATTTTTTATATTTATTAGTGTATTTTGATATTCAACTTTTAAAGTTGTACATTTGGACTAATTTGTTTGTTTGATATTTTTTTGATATTGTGTATATATAAAAATAAAATAGTTTTTATTTTTTTAAATATTTTATTTTTTCATAAAATTATATTGTTAAATATAAACATGATTTTTGTTTAATTCCTTTAATAATTCTAACAACTGTTCAACTTTCTAAACTCTAAAAAGATTTTGGAATTTGAAATGACTCTATTATTGATTTCATTGAAAAGCAATACTTAAATATTAAACATTTCCAATTCAATTTATTTTTTCAAACTTTTACTTTTTTTTAGATAACATGTTCAATATATAGATACAATTCACATTCACAAATATTTTTATATCAACCAAAAATATTGTATTAAAAGTATTTTTCATAGTTTAAAGTAATTTTTTTATATTATTTAATTGTATGTTTATAATTAAATTAATTATTTTTTATATTTTAATTATTTATTGTTCTGAACTTTTAAGTCACTAAAAATTATAAAAATACATTATCACAATATCTGAAAATACTAAATATGAGAACCCGAATAGAATATAATAATTAAAAATTCTAAATAATAAAATACAAACCCCCACAATAAATTTTTAAAAGTTTAAAAATCAACTTAACAACGTGAATAAATAAAACGCATGACAAATCCGCAAATAATAAAAATATCCTCAAAATAACCAATATAATAAAATTAGTAATATTATCAAAACTATATTTTATTAACTCTATTTCCTTAACTAATATACTTACTTCTCCTACACATACAAGATGACTTTGAAACATAATTTTGCAACTGAATTTACTACTTCAACCTTTGAAAAAAAAGTATGACACATAGCACACTTATTAGGAATCTAAACATGACTAAAACAAAATGAGCAATGAAGGTGCATCTGTACGGTTTTATGAAAAAATAGTTTTCATAAATTGAACACAACTACATAGGCTTGAAAGTTTTTTTTTTATGATTTTGTGGTATGATATTTTTCATTTTTAATTTTATCAATAAAAAACATTAAATATTATTTCCTGATTATTGCTTGATGCTATATTAAAATTATCACAATGTAACATATAATTCAGTGAGAACGTCTATTATATGTCATAATACATAATGGACATCTCACAGATATACATTCGTGTATTGCACGGACAAAAGACTAGTTTAGTATAGTTTGTTTGCTTATTAATATATATTAATTCTTATTTATTACTAGTCTGTTGCTCATTTAATTAGTATAAAATGTTTGCTTATTTAATATTTTTTATTGCTTACTTCGTCTAGTTGTTTGCTATTAAGTATAGAATATTTGCTTATTTAGTATTTGTTATTGCCTACTTAGTACAAGTTTGTTTTCACTTAGTATATAATGTTTGCTTATTTATTATTTGCTATTGCTTACTTAGTACTTATTTGTTGCTTATTTAGTATAGAGTGTTTGCTTTTTAGTTTGAGAGCTAGCAATGACTACTCAATTTTTTAGTTAGAATTTTTGTCGTCTTGTATGATGTTCTACAATTCTGCAATTTATTTGGTTGAATGGATCAGAATGATGAAGATGAGAGAGAAAATTAACAAATTGTTTTGTTGTGCAGGTATTTTTCCACGTTAATTGGATATGTTTTTTAAGCAGAGGCGTGTAAATAAAGGGTGAGAAAATAATAATTTTTTTCCCATATTTGATACGTAACCGTCTTCTATCATTATTATTTGTATTTTTTGTTGATAACTAATTTCCCCATTTCAATTTTAATAAAATAAGAAATATAGATAAAATATATTTAATCTGAGTTATGAATTATAAGAGACCGATGGACATGATTTATGATTTATCCCTGCGTATTGAACTCTCCCTATATATAAAAACAAGGGGAAATTAAATGAAATATGCTGATTTTTGTACCATTACCACACAATACACTCTAATTATTCTTGTGCCTATTTTTTTTACTTTTCTACCTATTTTTTTACGCTCCTTGCTATTTTTTGATTCTTTTTATTTTTATTTTTCGTTTTTTTTGTTCATGCATTGTTTTATATGTTATATAAGTTGTTTCGATGTTGTTTAAATTTGTTTTTTTTTGTTGTTTCTATGTTGTTTTTTTGTTGTTTCGATGTTTCAAAACAACTTTAACCTATTTTTATGCTATTTTTTATTCATATATTATTTTGTACATTGTTTCTATTATTTCGGTGTTGTTCTATAATATTTTTAATGTTGTTCTAATAATTTGTTTTTGTTGTTTTCATGTAGTATTTACTACAATTTTTACCTATTTTTAAGCTCTTTTTATTCATGTTGTGTTTTAAATATTTTTTATGTTGTTTCTGAGTTGTTTTCATACCCTTTTAAATATTGTTTTGATGTTTCTTTGTTGTTTCAATGAAGTTTTCATGTTTAAATACAATTTTTACCTATTTTTATTAAAAGAAACAGTTTTGAAACAATGTTGAAACACAGAAACATGTTTGAAATATGTTAGAAACAATGTTGAAACAAAGCGCAAAATTTCCGGAAATTTTTGCTGGAGCGTATTGTTGTTTAAAAAAAGAGCGGGAGCGTAAATTTAGGTAAAATTGTACCAGAAAGCATAAAAGACTGACATTAACTTAAAAAATATAAATATTTCTGTCAATTGCCCTGAAAACAAATATTTGTATAAAGAAACGCAAAGGACGCTGATTAAAGGTAACATGGAGGGCCCTTTTCACATGAATTCACGTGTTATGGTTTGATTAATCTTAATAAAAAAAACAATTAGCAACTTGGACACAAAATTCTAACACTAAAGTCCAATGAGATGGGCCATTGAGGCTCAATAATTAGACGTTATACTATTAGAATAACCTTCATCTATGGCCTAATTAAAAAGAAAAGAAAATGCTAAAAATGATTCTCACTTTTTCGTTTCCAATTGGCTTTCCGAGTGTTGCTATACCACTTTCACATATTCCAAGCTCCATGCATGCTTGACTTAACTTCAAAAAATTAATACGAAAAATTGTAGTATAATATAATTCTCGCTGAACCTAAGTTTTTATATGGCAAGTTGATTTTTATAGTCTCAGCAAGAAAACGTGACTATATTACAAGATAGATACAGTTAAACTAATTGTAGAATGAGTTAAATTAGTTCAAACTTATTTTCAAAATTTCCAAGTAACAGAAGAAATAGCAAACTAAAGGTGTACATCACCTTGAAAGACAATCCAGTATAGACACACAATTAATGAATTGTAGACCACCCATAAGCGCCGAAGCAATTATCATCATGGTCCATATTATAATATTTTAATTTTGTGGGGACTATTTTAGAACTTATATTACTGCATCATTGTGGGGGGTATGTAGAAACATTAATAACGCCACAAATATTTTTGGCTTTTTCTTTTTAGTCCATGTCGATGCTGATGATGATGGTATACTGTGACATGTCTTTTGTTAAATCCAATGAGTATAAGCTTGACCTAATAATCAAATTTCGTTTTTTCTCAAATCTAATCATATCTCCACCAAGTCAAGCCATTACCCTTAGGGTGCGTATAGGGTGCATCCTAAGGACGGGACGTAGCCAGCAATGTGGATTATCCGAGTAATTGCATCTAAGGTCCCCATGATTTTCTTCATTACAATTCTAGTCTCACGTTTGCGCAATAGTCCCATAGAATTAAGATTGTTACAAAAGAAGTCCCGAGATCTTAAATTCAGCATATTTGGTCCCATAATTTTCAAGGATTGCACCTTCGGTCCTAAAATAATTCATTTTATATTTTACCCAATTTGCCTTAGAATTGTTGACTCAAAATGGTATCAGAACCCAGGTTTATTAAGAACTTTTAGTTATATTTATTATATTTATGTAATTAACAATTGGTGAGGAGAAATTACTCCGAAATTATGGATCCGGACCGATGTCGAGATGTACCCTTTACAGACATATCGTCAAATATTGACGATGTATGCACAAGAACACCTTGACCGAGGTTTCATATGGGAATACCAACATGAAGAAAAAGAACAGGCAAGAGCCGACGGGAAACCCTAAGGCAATGCAAAATGCGAGCGAGAATATTATAAGCGATTCTGGATGCTTAACGGACCTTATATGTTCACTTGATGAACCTTCAAGAAACGATTCATGAAAATTCCCATCGAACAATGATTCCCGATGGAGTACCGAGTGGAACGAGATACTTCCAGACAAATCTAAGTTCTCCGAAGATCTTAGAGAAGTCAGGAAGACGGTGCGGAATTATGGCAACCGCCATATTCATCTACAAAGACAAGTTCATGAGATCGAACGGATGGAGACGATGGTGAAATATCGAAGAAACTCTTGAACTCCTTCATGATATTGAAACGAGTCAAGAACCGGGAGGGAGGACAGCCGATTTCTTCCGGAGAAAAGAAGCGTATAGATTTCGGGACAGTACCCTATTTACACCAAAAAGGGAAACTAACGAAGTTATACGAAAAATGACAGATGAGGAGAAACTCATTACTCTAATCAAAGGAAAATCCATCAAAAATTAAAAAAGATGGATATGGAAAAGATGAATCTTAAAGATCTACATGACCTTGCAGAATCCTTCGCAGGATTAGGAATTGTAGATTTAAAGATGAACACAGGAGATGGAACATTGTTCACCTATGATCCAGCAGGAAGACCAATTCCACCACCACCACCAGTTAATCCTAACGAAGAAGAAATACGGGTTCAAATCATGGAGCTCGGGGGACGAGAGAGAGGATGCCCACGCCGGGGATTTCACGACCGGGAGTGATCCACTTTCAAGGACAGGAGGTCGAAACCCTCTTGCGGGAACTAGACAACCTACTGGAAGGACGAATGTTTATTAGACGCCTTATGGAAGATCGCACCTCGACCCAATACATCCATATGGGTTGATGTTAAACTGGACATCCCGATTTTAAAAATAGAGAAGTTCTCATTGATGAATGGGCTTGACTATGAGAATTTTCAAAGAGAACCCTCGATCTTACAAAGGATTCATTCATTTTACTCCTTGAAATGAGTCTTGAAGGATCGGTGAAGATTACATGGGATATGACCGATGCTAGTACAAAAGGTTCGGTCACATCAGGAGAATCACTTAAAGGAATTGTCGATGGTATGGCAAAACTATTTAAAATCCAGTTCATCGGCACGAGGTTATTTCGAGGATTAGAGGATGAAAAAGAGACATAAACAAGCCCTCTATAGCCGTGAGTTATATGATATTTGTCATATTGACGAATATATCAAGTTATTCACCGAATACCGGTGGAAATCCAAGATTGAAGAAAAGGAAGTTGCACAGCTATTCTTTGCCAAGATTCCGAGTCCCTGGAGAGAAATGCTTATCGGGAATACAAGGATGGAGCGGAAGTAGAAAGCGTGGCGAGAAAAATGTCTTTCCTAAAGGCCAAGTTATCTCGAATGGTGTTACCAAGCGACTCTGACAGAATTACAAGAGATTAAGAGGAATTAACAAAGCAGTTCCTCTATGTTGCGTGGATAATGACATCCCAACAATTGTGGGAGGTCAACCAAGGTGGCACAGAAAGAAGAAGGAGCGAAGCCATCCATACCGCCGAGGAAGCAACAGCAAAAGAAGCATGTCTTCATGGAGACCTAGAAGGTTTTGGTCAAAACAAAAAGCCCGAAGTTACAAAATGGGGCAAAGACCAGCACCAAGCAGGAGTAGAGCCTTTTCATCATTGTCTAATCAAGCAAGTACCAGCAGAACACAAGGAAGGAGAACTTTCAGGCGTGCTCACACCAGAGCAAATGAAAGTTTCAAAAGATGTAATTCTTTGGACATGCGGAGCAAGAGGCCATATCTCAACGGATTGCCCAGACAATCAAAAACGGGGAGTTAGACAGTTCGAGGCCACACCAGAAATTGAGGAAGCTGTCTATTATCAAGATTTTATACAGGTGTATAAATTTGAGGATATACCCTCAGATGAAAGCATCTATGAAGAAGAGATCTATTCTGACGATGGAAGTGACTCCGGCTCGAGAATCGAGTGAAGAAGAAATTCTTGAAGCGATCGGGGAGGGTATGTCAGGATTCCTCTCTCACACTACGGTTTCTCATAAAACTCTTATGAGAATCATGAAGGAAGATCCAAAGCTTCAAGTCTATGATGAATTTACAATTGGAGCTATGGAAAAAGCATTGGATAAAATTGGGTTTCGCAACAGAAAATACCAAATTATCCACAGGGTAACAACCGGAGAATTTGCTATTCCAATGGAGTTTACCGGTAACCTGATCGAGATGCAGTTGGTCCCTATTAAAGAAATTCAGGAGATCAAAAGCAGAGTTAAAAGAGAAGTTGCAAATACACTCTCATGGATTCATATTGGAGCCATAAGAGTCATCATTAAAACAACATTCAAAGAAGGGATAGATTCGCCACTCAATCGGCTATCTTTGACAAGCGAATCTCAAACCTCAAGGATTCATGCCTTGGAGCGATTCTGAGGAAATTTGTATCTTTGGGAAATTGGCATTTAATGTCTATTCTAGAATTGCATACAATTTAAGAGATCGAGATTTCAGTAGAATCCTAACCCTTCATCAAGATTTCAAAAGAGATGATTTGATGAAAGAAGGGAATATACCCTACTCGATCACATACAAGATATCTGTGCTCTCTCGAATACACATCATTCAAGTATTCTTGAGAAAGGAATTTATTGAAGTCCCAAGGATTTTCGAGGACTTTGCCAGGGTGGTTTTACGAGAGATTATTGAGTCTCCAACTATCAAGGAGACCGATATGAAAATACAAGATCAACTTGAGTCTTCAACAAAAGCCGAAGTCTTAGAGTTGAGCAAGAAGGATGTCTTTCCAACGGGACGAGAATGATGAGTAGCGTATCGTTGGGAAGAAAGGAGACCAAGTACGATTCACCGTATCCCGGATGTTTTCAAAACAACGAGGAGAGCCGAAATGTCCGAGAAGGATGGCGAGAAGTTGAAGTAATATTCGACATCACTCAAAAGGATAATATTTTTCCTTGTGATGTTTTATATTATCTCCAACAACCAATAGTTGGACGGTATCAAGAAGAAGAAGATAGGTGAAAATTGGTGACTATCACGGGAGTTGCGGGAAAAATCCCGAGAACAATTAATACCGGGAATTGAATTTATCATTGGGAAAGATTACAAGACGGAATGGAGTTCACGAGTGGCTAATAAAAGATACAAAATCAAATGACCACTAGTCCATTCTCCATATACATTTCTATCGGAATGTTATATGTTGAATACAAGGCAAATATTTTGCCGCCTATATTGATTCAAAGTCTTAGGAATATGTACTTGCAAAGCAGGATGTTTTTCTAAAGAAATTGGAGAAGATTTACAGCTATTGCGGGAAGAGATTTCTCTAAAAGGATTCTTATCCTTAACAGGGGAATTAAATAAGCAGAAATCATGATCGGAGGCGCGGGCAGTACTCCATGGTACAAAGTGAAGACGCCACCAATCTATTTCCATGATACGGGTGCAGATGTTTTGCTAGGAAATAATTTCCTACAAACATTCAAGCGATTGACACAGAGAATGAGACAAAAAGACTTATTTTCACAACATTATGTGATCATAAGATTATTGTCCAGAGATTCAGGAAGCATTTTATAGAAAAATGCCTATTAATTTTCGCAGCGTGGTAATGAAGCCAAACTTCGAAATCCAAAAATGGTGGATAAAAGAAGATTTGGTGATGCCTTATTATCCTTTCGATAATATGGTTCGAAGCAAAAAGATACAAAAAGATGGGATAATAACTTGTATTCAATCAGAATACAGGGAGAAGAAAGAGTACCCCCAGAGGCTATTGCAGAATTGATGATGAGCCTAATGGAGAAACCACAGAGTGATGTTACCATAGAAGATCAAATATCACTCGAGGATATCAACAAGAAGATCCAAAGGAATTATAATGAAGATCCTTTGGCATGGTGGGACAAGAACGAGCTTAAAGCTTCCTTAAAGGTTAAACCAGGAAAGGAGTACGAGTTTGTAAGATTCAAACCAATCCTTATGAATCAGGAGGATCGTGAGGATATGCATAAGATACTTAAGGAACATTTGGACCTTAAGTTGATTTCACCAGGAGTTTCTCCATACAGCAGTCCAGGATTCTTAGTCAGAAACTATGGAGAAATCAAAAGAGGAAAGCCAAGACTTACTATTAATTACAAGGGAATTAATAACATCCTGGAGTTCGATGGATACTATATCCCGAGCAGAGAACATCTCGTTAACTGCATCAAAGGTGCCAAGATATTCTCAAAGTTCGATTGCAAGTCTGGATTCTACCAGATTAAGATGGAGGAAGAAAGTAAGAAGTTTACAGTTTTCTCGACACAACAGAGATACTATATTTGGAACGTGATGCCTATGGGATTGGCTAACACACCCCAAATATACCAAAGAAAGATGGATAATCTCTTCAAAGATTATTTCAATTTCATGTTCGTATACATTGATGATATTCTTACCGCTTAAAAGAACATGAAGGAGCACCTCAAACATTTGGAGATATTTTCAGATGTGTGTCACAAAGAGGGATTAGTGCTTTTGGAAAAGAAGGCGGTAATCGCAACAAGACAGATTGAATTCCTCGGAATTGAAATCGATGAATCGGAGTTATTCTATAGAATCATATTGTAGAAAAGATACGAGGATTTCGGATACACCCTTTGAAAGACAAGAAACAGCTTGTTTGAGTTTTCTTGGAGTTGTTAATTTTGCGGGATGTTTATTAACAACGGCATATTACGAGAAGGTGTTTAGCTCATTGCTTAAAAAAGATGCGAGATTCAAATGGGAAGATGAACATCGAAGGAATTAAGCAACTTAAAGAAGTTTGTAAAAACCTTCCAAAGCTTGCGATTCCCAAGACGAGGATGAACGGTTCTTTACACGGATGCAGTGATGATTGGTGGCGGCAGATTCTTACTAAGGTCACACCAAACGAGGAAGTGCCATGCGAGATATTGCGGTGGTTTATTCACACCATGAAGCAAACAAATGGCATATCAACGAGAAAGAATTCTTTGCGATGAAAGGCTTTTAAAAAATGGCCTCTATTTTTCTTGTTTACTTTAAAAATTGATAAGTCAAGTGTCAAGGCTTTTACGAAAAATAAAATTGAATCAAAATCGAGAAAAGGCTCGATTACTTAGATGGCAAGCATTTGAATGTCAATATTATGATTATGATATTGTCATTATAAAATCTCATGAAAATATTCTTGCAGATTTTTTTGACACGAGATGGAAGGGAGCGTTCTTGCGAGGTCCTTAGCGAGTAAGACATCTCGGGGAAAACCTGGAGAGTCTAGAACAAGATTTTGGGGCGTAATGTCTCAATGCGAGAAATTCTTTGGGGCGACTTCAACAAGCTGACCATAAATCCGTTTCTAGTCAAATACGAGCATGCCAGTTCGCTCAAGGACAATTGTTCTTAGCACTGCAAGGGCCTCTCCTCCAGGCTGCATCTCTTACGATGCAAAAAGGGGCGAATAGAGAACGTGGCTCTAACCCGGAGGTTATGGATTCAAGTACCATAATCACAAGTGTTGCAGGTGATGCATCCCCTGAGGGTGTACAAACTGTAACGAATGTTGACGCTCCGGTGTCACAACCCGAGTCTTCAAGTCAACCCAGCACCTCTGGGGTAAAAGAGGGAGAGTTGGATCTTAGGCCACAGACAGGCAAATCTAAGGTCCAAATTGACGAAATTAAGATTTCTCCAATGCAGGTATATCAAAGACAATGGGAGAAATTGGTTACAAAAAGAGGTATCAACCCAGAAAAAACAATAGTTGATATCTCAGGCAAGTACCCCAAAGTTTGGATGAAACCAGGAAGTCATCCAAATGAAGTTCAAGAATGGTATACTTTTGGAGCTTTAGCTTCAATTTATACTGTATCACCCGGATTTCCAGAAATTTCAAAATTACCGAAATGGATTGGGGAAGCAGTTTACGAGACTTGGGCCAATAATCCACATTTGGCGGAGGAGATATTTTGGCGTATTTTATCGGTCACGAGTTCCCAACTGAAAGAAGAACGACTTTAATGAAGCTTTTCATTTCATCAAGCTAAGAAGACCGAATGGAAATGCCTTAAAAAATATCAAGGCAGCTTCACCGGAAGAAGGACCAGTGTTAGTAGGAGCAATTTCCAAAGACGAAGCTTTTACACGACGAGCATGGGGTCTTTGGGTTTGTCTAACAGAAATGGACAAAGTTAAATATTCGTTTAAGTTTTTCCAGAATTTAGCAAATGGATCCTTCCTACTGAATTCAATGACTGAATCAACAACATGATTCGCAGAAGATCTTTTCGAGACGAAGAGAAGAATTCTCTTGGAAAACAAGATTCCGGCGAGCAAAGAAACTTACCGGAAATTCTGTAACATGGCGCATGTTGGCCGTTGGATCGATCGGATCTGTCAAGCATGCCCCGAACAGAAAGAACCCGAGTTTGGGAAAGGATTTCGACCCAAACCCGACCGACAAGATCATGCAGCTGGAAAGGACAAGGGCCCAGCTCACAAGACGCGTTATCCTCGGGGACCACGCAAACCAAATTTTTAAAAGATTCCCCCACAAACATCACATGGGCTGAGTCACGCGGAAGAAAAAAGAAAAACAGCTAGCGAGGCAATAATGTGAGATATGATGTAAGCAGTGACGTCATAGATATCAGCAAGATTTGAAGTCCGCCTTTGAAGTCCGGACTTACCTCTATAAAATGCAGGATTTGAAGGAAGCTGAGGTCATCGAACATTTTCCTTAGTTTTCTTATAATAAAGTCTGAGAGAAACATTTGTAATATTTTGAGTGTTTTAGTTTTCAAGTTTTTATGTGTTTTCGAGTGCAAGCCTCGTATATGAGAGGCTAAACCAGTATTCTCCTCCCAAAAGGGGATTACTAATGTAATAAATATTTCAATAAGTTCTTAATAAAATAGGGCTTTCTGCTTCAACATGTCTTCATAATGTTCTATTAATTTATCCCGTTTAAAGATTATTTGTACGCCTGGAGTAGGTAACGAACCAAGGCTGTGCTGAGCAGTTACTGAAGGAGTCGGATAACTTGCAGATCATCTTCCCTGAGGGTGAGGTTGAACAGTGAGGAGCTGTTTGTCAAACGATCTGGGGGCAGTAATTTTCCGACCGGTGGTGTTGCGAGCCATCTCACCCGGTGCTGTTTCGGTCAAAGAAGGTATGAATTTTAAGGGATATTTTAATTTTATGAAAGCATGTTGGGCCTGATATGGTCGTAATGGACTATATCCATTTATGTTAATAAACTTAGGCAAATTGAAGTATGTATACATGTTAGTAAAAATTTTACAGAAGTATGCCCTGTTAAGTTTATAGGCTAGAAGCCTGACATGGTCCATTTAAAACCTCTGAATAGAGACTGTATCTAAGTAGGTGTAATAATGCCACGAACAAAACATGTGTCAGAAAAAGAAAGCTTTTACAATATGTTATACATTTAAAAATAGGGTAATTTGGGACTTGCATGACAAACTTTATAAACTGTGGGACTATTTATGCATATCTCTAAAACTGTAGGACTACTAGTGCAACATCTGAAAACAGTGGGATGATAAAAGCAAAGTACGGGACTAATGGTGCAATAGGCCTAATCCTGTGGGACTGAGGGTGCAATTGTCTCGGATTATCCCAGTCCAATTATTTTTCTCTGAGTCAAAACAAATAAAAATATAATTTTTTATTTTTCTCTTCTTAGAAAAAACATCAGAATGAAAACATTTGTGTTGCGCCAAAGACCAGGGAGTCCCCCTAGCTACACCCTTGCCCTCGGTCTTGACACAATAGTCAACAAACACATTAACCAGGTTTACTGCTCACTAGCAAGTTTTATGCGACAAATTCGATTAAATGGTTTAGATGTGGAAATTCAAAGTTGAGACATTTGTTGGAAATTGGTTTTAGAAAAATGGGTTTTGAACAAATTTTGACCAATTATTTAATTGAGATCATTTATAAGTTATGAAAAATAAATGATATAATCATAATCTATACCACGGGTAGATGAATTTAGCATTTTGAATTTCTCAAAACTAATTTTAGGTGAATGGAAAATTAATACATAAAATAAGTCACTTAAAAGTTTTTTGAATCTGTAAATATGAAAGGGTGGGAATGTGAAGAGTCACATCCCATATGGAAAATATTTCACATGTTTGACTTATTTATATAGAGTTTCACAAATAATGATTAAGCAAGTGAAGCTCCTTATGGTGCACCCTAGTGAACCAAGTTGAATTTTGACTAGCTTTGAAGCTAGCTCAAATTGCACCGAGGATGGTGCGGAGCTCCCTCCTATCCGAAGCCCGTACACGTTGCACTTAGTCGCATTGGACGCTTTAGAAGTGCACTTTGCATGTACGCTTGAGAAGAGCTTTGAGGAGCCTTAAAGTTTTGAAAAAGTGGCGAGCAGGGACGCTGAATAGATGCACATGTTTGCTGACAAGCAGGGGCATTCGGAGGGGGGGGGACAGGGGGGGCTACTACCCCCCAAAAGTTTTTTAAATTATTTTTTTATAGCTAAAATAAAGGAATTTTCTTACAATTGCCCCCCAAAACTTTGATAAAAAACTTCAAATAGTTGTGTTTTACAGTCGTCCTCCAATTTTTTTTTCTTATAGTTTAAATATATGAACTCGGTCCATTTTTCGACCCCCCAAAGCCGAAATCCTGCGTCCGCCACTGCTGACAAGGCACCATGATTGGACACAAATGTCCAGTGTGCATGGGTGCGTGCCAATGGATATGTACCTTCGTTAGGATGCATGCGATCTGGACCATCAGATCGCGACTGTTGATTAGAAAGCACAATCCGACAGCCTTGATCGATCCAAATTAAAGGTTGCACCCAATCTGAAGGGGTACCCTAAATCCTATAAATAGAACCCCTTTGGTTATTCCTTTTCAGCATATTGTCATTTATCTTCCCGTTTGTAATCGAAAGTTTTGAAACACTGATTTGTTCACTATAAGTTCGACTTTTGCAAGTGCTGCTAAGTCGGATTCGAAAATCATTGTATCTTAGAGACAATTGCCTAGAATCATTAGCACTTTTGTACGGGACAATTTTATCTTTCGGAGTGAGAATGTAAATTTTACATCGACTTTAATTTTGTCCCGTTATTCTGTCCGATTTTCAAGAAAACCAAACACCATAAACAAAAAATCTTTTAGTCTTTAAAACTCAACTTACTCCACTAGGTCAGCCATGAAGGTTGTATCCAACTATTTGTTAATTATGACTTCAATAAAGAAATGAGAGTTAAAAGGCTAATTGCACGTTTAGTCCATTAAATATAAGGAAGTGACATATTTAGTACTGTAATTATTGTGTGTAGCAATTTTGATCCCGTTTATATACGAAATTGGCATATTTGGTCCTCTAAGTTTGCTATGTAGCAATTGATGTCCTGTAAATTTTTATTTTGTGCAATTTTAGTCCCATAAGTTATAAGTTTGTGCAATTTTGATCTTGAAAAGGTGAAATATGACTTATCTATTTAGGACTAAAGTTGCACTAAATAAAACTTATGGACCGAAATTTCATAAATATTAAATTTACGAGACCTAAATTGATACGTAGTATACTTACATGACCAAATATACCATTCATTTGGATTTAAAAGACTGAATGATTTAAAAGACCAAATTTGCTACATAAAATACTTACATGACTAAATATGTCACTTATCTTATACTTGGTGGACTAAAATTGCAATTAAGCCATAGCTAAAAATTATATCAAACTGAAAATATTAATATCACTAAGCTACATGTTGAGTAAAAGACAGGAGTGTGCAAAGAGTCAACAATTAGTGAACCTTAGTTTGGTGTCTTTTAACCTATATGTAATCGATATGATCAATTGCTTGATCATCCACAGTGTTAATATATAATGTTAATGTGTTTAATTATTGACCAAGTAAATTCTAGTTTTTTAAGAATCACAAATAGATGGAGGTTCAAGTTTCTATTTCACTTCCATTTTCTATATTGTATTATGATGCATATAAATGTGATTTCCAGAAAAAGAAAAAAATTGATACACTTAAATGTGATGAATCCAATTTATAATTATGAAGTTTGATTAATTGGAAAACTAATAAAATAAGAAGGAACAAAAAGCCAAAAGTTGGACGGATGGGAATATGGGATTAGTTTCCAAAGGATGTGGGTTCCATGTCTCTCATTTACCTATGAGATACGCTTGACTAGCCGGTAGCCAGTAATACATTGGGGTCCACCGAACACGAAAAAAGAAAAAACTTAATGCACCAGCCGGGAATCGAACCCGGGTCTGTACCGTGGCAGGGTACTATTCTACCACTAGACCACTGGTGCTTTTGTTATAACTGGTATGAATTACATTCTATATCAAATAAACGACTCAATATTTTAATACTTAATTAATACAAAGAAAAGTTGACAACCAAAATATTTGATTTTTCCTCTGTTCCATGTATGAACTTTCTGACATCCGTTCTGGTAATATATCCATGTACATTGCCCCACCTCAATTTAAAGTTATCTTCGCAATAATAACAATAAAACAATATTAATTACCTTAGAAAGAAAAAATATGCAAGAATTACGTACAAGTTTGTAATATCATCTTTAGAGTTTGGGCACATAAATATTGATTTATTTCATTCCTTAACACCAAAATAACATGTTACAAAAAAGTGATATGTAATTAGGTCCGAAACACAAATTAATCTATTATACTTGACTTATTTTAATATACCTTAACGGGAAAATTTCATAATAGGATCCAAATTTAAGAAAGTCTATTACTTCAAGAACCAAAATTTTAACCTTCTCAAATTAATACCCAATTTTTATTTTTCTCTCAAATTAGGTCCTCTCTCAAATTTTGGGTTCTCACTTCAAGACCCAAAATTTCAATCTTCTCAATCAAGACCCAGTTTTTATTTTTTCCTCAAATCGGGCCCTCCCTCAAAATTTTCGATTCTCACTTCAGGTTTTAAAATTTAATAAAAAGAGAAATATTAATGTAATCTATCACGTCAACCACAAAAAATATTTTTCTCTCTCTTTCATTTTTTTGCTAATCCCTTTTTTCCTAATCAATACATTTTTTAAACATAAAATTTCAATTATAATTTGCCTATCTTTTTTTTAATAACCGAAAAATATTTTACTATTTTTTCATTCATAATTTGGATATCTTATTTTTTTAATAACCGACAAATATTTTAATTACTATTTTTTTCATCTTGTTAGCTTCATACATTTAGATGTACAGATCTCAGTATCTGCAAGTTAAACAAAATTGACAATATGTATGAAGTAGGAAAGAAAAAAAAAGAATGAGCGAAAAGAGGAAGAAAAATATTTTTTGTGACTGACGTGATAAATTACACTAATATTTCTCTTTTTGTTAAACTCTAAAACCGAGAGTGAGAACCCAAAATTTAGGGAAGGCCCGATTTGACAAAAAAACAAAAATTGGGTCTTGATTTGAGAATGTTGAAATTTTGGATTTTGAAGTGAGAACCCAAAATTTGAGGGAGGGCCCAATTTGAGAAAAAAATAAAAATTTGGTCTTGATTTAAGAAGGTTGAAATTTTAGGTCTTATAGTGATATATTTTCTTAAATTTGGACCCTATTATAAAATTCTTCTCGAACTTGATTTTTTAACGTGACATAAAAAATTTTAAATATATTTTTCGTTTTTATTTGATTAAAAATTCAATTCAAACTCGACTGAATTAGTAAAAAAAATAATAAAATATGTATAAAAATATCAAACTACTCGAATTTAATTTTATAGTTAACTCGATTAGAGCTCGTTCAAACTATAAATCCGATTAAAACGATATTTTAAACTCAATAAATAAACTCAATAAGTATTCCAACGAACTTGGACAATAATAATTAGTGGGCTCGAACAATTTGTTTAATCCTCAACTTTAGGACTTTGAAAAAACTAATTAAATAGATTGTTATAGTATATGTTTCAAAATCTGATGGTTTTCATTCATTAACAGGTGAGAAGAGAGACTAGGTTAGGTCAAATTGCCGGCTAGCTGTATCTACTTTCAAACTTGTGGCTGGGGAGTTAGGACTTTGGTTAAGAATATTATATATAAACCATACATTTCCTTTGTTTGACTATTAACAACTCTAATACATCATATTTTGGCATATAACGTCCATCAATTAGTTCATGACTATAAAGAACAAATACTTTTAAGAAATGATTGAAAATAATTGGAATATAAAAGGCTGTCAATTTTAGACATTTGGATTCAATTGAAAATTGCTACTGTTATAATGGCACTTTGATTAAAGAAGATATAAAATTTCCTTAAGTTACCTTTTTTTGTAATTTCACAAATTGAAATTTTAAGAGGGTGTTTGGGTAAGTCAACACTCTGTTTTAAGATGAAATACTTGAATAAGACATTATGTGTATGTACGATGTGTGATTAATGTTTTATGGTTTCATTTTCACGCGTTTCAGATATGATTTTAGAAAACTTCATTTGTATACGTCCCCGTCTATAGTCTATAAGTCTATTAGCCTGAATCAAGTCACTTTTATTCTGACCAGGTAGCCTTCTTGGGTTTTCAATTTGCTACATAAAACTTAATTAAAAATTTGGTCAAAATCGCATTATTTTATAAATTGATAGTAATTGACATTCAAAACATATCAAACTATATCCAATGGTGCAACTAGGACAATATAGTAGGGTTAGCCGATACACGAAAGTAGAATGGACCGAATAGAAAAATCATGAAAAATCAGATAAATTTCAACTAATATATATTTTTTTTAAAAAAATTAAAAGAAGGGGAACCGGGACCCGAGTTGGCTCTCTAGCTACGCCAATGACTACATCGGACATATACTTATATATATAAGTCCAATTTAATAGTTAACTCTTTCTCAATGTAAGACGTCAACAGATACAAAAGCTACGAGACTTATACAACCATGTATAGTTGTTGATTCATCCCATGGAATCCAACGGGAGAATTATATACAAGTTTAACATAGATATAAACAGTTAATAATCTCAAGTTCTGCTATTTAGGTTTATCCACTGTAATAAATCATTTTCATCGTTAATTTAAAAGGTGAAGCAATAAATAAATTTAAACTTTTACATGCAATGATTTGTTGGAAAATCTTGGTTGTGTATATAGAGTGACTGAAAACAAATCGAGCAGAGTAACAATATGAAAGTCGAAGCAAGAGTTGGATTCTTTGTCTTTAAGACGAAATTGCCCCGCTCACGGTGTTTACGGTATCTGGCAATCACTACCAATCACAAGACACTTCGAACTTTATAGTTTTTTTTTGAACGCGCAGAACTTATTTAGAATGCTAGAGGAATTTCGAAATTTTCTGATGCAAAAATGAATTCTGGGGACTGCTATTTATAGAGCTTTTGGTGTCTCTTCAGACAGGGTGCATCCCAGGTTCGGATCGATCGTGTCCGTCAGATCGCGCCCTGTGATCAACAGTTGCGATATGATGGTCCAGATCGTATCTTACTAATGGAACACACCCTTTGGCATACACCCCTCCACACTGGACAGTCGTGTCTAGTCACGACGCCCGTGTCAGCGAATAGACATGCCAAATCAGCGCCAGCCTGCCACGTGTACCCACCTGGATGACTCTGACAAGTCATTGCCAAAGTCACTGAGCCACTGGACCGAACCCTGGTTCGATTTTTCAAAACATTAAGGCTCCTCCAAACTCCTCGCTATGATGCGTACGTGCGAAGTGCGACGTGCACCTCTAAAGTGCCCAATGCAACTATGTGCGACGTGCGCGTGCTCGACTCTGGCTCCAGCTCGAATGGTGCTCTGCACTATCCTCGGTGCTATTTGAGCTAGCCAAAGGCTAGTCAAAACTAACTTGATCCACTACGGTGTACCATAAGGAACTCCACATGATTACTCTTTATTAGTGGTGAAGCTCTTTATAAACTAGTCAAACATTTAATATGTTTCCTATGTGGGATATCGTGATTTTCCATGTACCCGCCCTTTTATATTCCATATATAAAAGACATTTTAAGTGGCTAACTTCATGCATTTATTTCTCATTCAATCGACATTGATTTTGAGAAATTCAAAATGCTAAACTCATCTACCCGCGGTGCAGATTATGTTTATCTCATTTATTTCATACAACAAATAAAGAACCCACTTAATTAATTGGTCAAAATCGGGTCAACACCCAATTTTTAAGACCAATTTCAATAATCCCCCACATGAATGAATAAATGCATATGAGTATGCAGACATGCACTACTACCAAAATGCTGATAGACACTGGTTTTGAACCGGTGTCTATTAGTAAAAAAATCGGTGTTAGAGCCACTGGTGTTAAAAGTCTGAACTTTTTTACAGCGGTTGAGAACCGGTGTCGTAGAGATAAAATATCCGCTTTCTAAGGACCTGATGTTAAAAGTTTATGTATTTGACTTCGGTTTGAAACCGGTGTCTTTTGATGAATAGACACCGCATGAAAACACCGGTTTTAAACCGGTGTCATTTCATCTAAAGACACCGGCTCTAAACCGGTGTCTATGGTGAATAGACATCACTGGTTCACACCGGTTTTAAATCGGTGTCGTTTAATTCAAAGACATCGCATCAAAACCGCTGTCTTAATGTTTTTAGAAGCAGTTTTAAAATGATTTACGCAAAGACACCGGTCCAAATCTGCAAAAAAGTTCATATAAATAAACAATTCGTTATGAACTCCAATTCTAGCAACCATCATAAGTTCACTACCAATTAAACATGAAATCCATTAATACTAAAGTCACCAATAGCCAAAATCCAACAAAAAGTACTAGTAGCGAAATTTTCTTTCGATAAAACAACTATAAATTCATAATCCAATTAATTCCATAAACCAACAAAAAAAGACTATATAATTCAACTAAAGGCAACAAAATCCATATTATCAACATAGCTCATGTGATTCAAGCTTTCAAAAATGCTCAAGCTTCTCCGTATGATCAACATATGATCAATGCTGGTTCTTTCAAAAGTATCATCCCCTCCATCCCTGCAAACAAAATGGACAACATATGATAAAACCACCAATGCTCAATCCACATGATAAACGTAGCTTTCAAAAATACCCCAGAAAAGATGAAAAATAAAGAAATGCAACATATAAAGAGTTAATTCATAGCATCAATCCCAAAATCTAAAAGCACAAATCAAAAAGCAGCATTCCCAAAAGAGAAAAAAGAAAGAGCCACAACACACCATACAAGAGCCACATTGATGCATATAAGGTCATGCAATCATAATGGTGAGTCTTAAAAATCGCCATTATCAAGTTCCTGAGATGCAATAGCCATAATGTGCATCTTAATGGTGTTCCACTGTTCCAGGCTGTGGTATACTATGGTTATGTGGAGGTTGAAGGCTCAATTGACACAGAATGACCAGATATCCTTTCGAGAGGAGATCAATAATATAAAATTTATTTTATTAATGGAAATCTTATGTATTGTAAATCAAAAGGATAATGTGAACTTTTTTCATCACATATCCAACAAGGTAACGTTAGACCAGAAGATCTTTATTCAACAATTAATTCCACCAACAACTTGGCGCACGAGTCATGTTAACATTCACACATATAACTTGTAAATGAAAGTATCTGATATGGGAGATATTGAGAAACTCTACACAAATGAAAGTAACTTGATTTCTAAGGTTATAAATCAAATCATCACACAATAAGGGTAATATTGGGATTTACCATGCACAAGAGAAGTAGCTTTTCATTCTTCCTCATCATCAAACTATGTAATATATGGGATACAACCTCATTGCTCATCTTGTGTTCAATCTTGTCACAACAAATGCATTATACTACATTATTAACAAGAAAGAAGAAACAATCGGAGTAACAAACAGAAACAGGGCAGTAATAAACAAAAAAATTACATGTTACCCTTGTAAGTAATACTTCCTACAGGAGCAACACCGACTGCAGTTCCGGTGCAGAATACTTCTTCCGCATCGACTAATTCTTCAATTGGAATAGAATGCTCCCCAACCTGGTCCAATTCAAAATTTCACACATTGATGCTACGCAGTAAATATGTTGAAAATTAAAAGCTCCACTATGACATTGTAGGAATTGGAGCCTAGAAACTTCATTGCTTCTAATAATACAACGAGCTACTAAATTATAAGAAATCCTGCCAATTTTCATCACTATCCCAAAGGAGCAACTTCTGCATGCAGATCTGGATAAGATTGTTTGTTTAAGTAGTAGGTCAACACCTTTCTAAAGAAGGGAAAAACAATGTAACAACCTCTTTTCCCATATAATCTCATTTTCTCCCCTTATTTCATCTCCATTAACACCTCTTATATTTATGTCAAGAATTTTTTTCTGATGAAGTTGCAGTGAAAAATCTGAGAACGCCCGGTTTAGACGCGGTCCAGTTTAACCTCAATCCCAATTGCCGGTGTCGACTTCCATACAGAGTTCAAACCAGGCATCTGGCTCTAATCAACCTAATAATCAGGATTTTGGATCTCACTCAACTCAAACCCTAAACCTATTCTCTGTTTCTCTCGCATCTTTGGCGGAGCGAGCTCCAGCGGTGGCCCAGCCGTTGAAACTTGTTTTCTCAAAGGTTAGTGGTTCTTTCGTGAAGGTTAAGAGTGAAGTTATAGGTAAGGAGGTGTTAACCTTATCGGCGGCAGTGTCGACGTCGGGAAACTCGTCTATGACTTTTGCGTCAACGATTACCTTCGCGTGTTAAACCAAAAAACTGGATCGACGTCAATGTTTCTAGCGCTGACCATCTCTCCGATAATTAGTCGCCGCTTATCCGGGAAGAGGTATCACGAGCATAACCATTTTGATAACATTAGCAAATTTTTTATCGAGTTCCATGCACAATAGAAAAACAGAAAATTCGAGGATAACTATTCATTTAGACCCTTGTAGGGTTTCTTATTTAAGAAGAAAATGGCAAACACATTTTCATCTAGGGAAGAGGAAAATGCTAGAATGAAAATGAAACCAAAACATAGCCAAGATATTTAAAAAAAAAACTGGATTTAAACCCTAAATAAAAAACCAAACTTAATAAAATATAGCTATAATACCTAAATATTGATTTTCCGGCTTTGAAACGGCGGTGACGAGCGGCGCGCCAGAGGTTGAAGATGGTGGTTGACGGCGTGGCGGAAGAGAAACAGACACTGAGGTAGGGAATCATACAGGTACTTGGAGCAACCACGTTTTGGTGGACTGGCGGTTGGCGACCAGCGGAGGGGAGAGAGGTGATGGGCGGAGGGGAAAGGGCTGGAAGAGAGGTGACGAGCGGTGGGGAGAGGGCCGAGAGAGAGGTGATGGGCGGTGCTAAGGTTATGTCTTAAATGGTTGTCACAATCATTCTGTAATATATTTGCACGAATTTTATTTTTTTTTGGTAAATTTTATATTTTTGTTTTTTGTACGAAGATTTAAGGTTCCATTTAGGTTTATCTTTTCTAATTTTTTGATTTTGTGCAAGTGACTCTCTCCAAATCACTTCTTGAGTGTAAATATCATGAAAATGGTTGAAAAAAAGAATTATAAATTAAAATGGAGGAGAATTTTGTTTTACAATTTCTAATTTGTTATACATAACAATTGTTCAAGATAGTCGAAATATCTAGTTAAAAAAATAAAGACACCGGTTCTTTAGACCGGTGTCGAAAGTTCAGTTTCTAAAATATTATATACAGGTTTTGGAACAATGTCAAAATAAGCGGTGTCTAATCTAAAATAATTTATATAAATAGACACCGGTTTCGAAATCCAATGCCAAAACCAATGTGTATTTGGGAATTTTTTTACAATAGGCACCGGTTCTAGGAAACCGCTGTTGTTTATCAAACAACAACACTAATTAGACACCGGTTTCTTACAAAACCGCTGTTATATGGGAAAAGACACCAAGAAAGTCATAAAATTGGTGTCTTTTTGGTGGTGTCTGTCAGCAGTTTTCATGTAGTGACACTAAATAGAGATCAAACGGAAAGCTATTGTATGAGGAGAGATAGCTTGTGGCTTTGAACCTTCCTTAGTAGAATACTATCGGATTTACTAGGCTGCACAATGATGCGATGTCTTAAACTGTTCAGCTGTTTATGTAAACCAAAACAACAACATCCACACAATATCTTTCCTAACACCATTTGGTTATTACGGTTGTGTCCATTTTGGCCCTGGACAACATATTAGATTCATAAGTGTTCCATTGAAGTGGCCCATCTTCACATTTATATAGGCGACTCCTATTAAGAGTATCATGCCATACTCTAGTTCTTTAAGGTATAGGAATCGTTAAAAGTTTAACACTTAACTTCACCACATTCAGTAGGTTTCTCCACTTGGATAGGAATGAGTTGTAACATGTCCCAAGTTTTTATCTGAATATTCATAACTTAGTTGTCCCATTGAACCAAGGTCTTGGGATCTCCAATTCACAAGGTTGGATTACCGCTATGAACACTCTTATATTGTGGATTTTAAGTCCATTCATTTCGATAAGCAGTATACTTTATCTCTATTCAAACCTTTAGTTAATGGATCCGCTATGTTTTCTTTCGATTTCACATAATCGATTGTAATAACCTCATTTGAGATCAACTGCCTAGCGGTGTTATGTCTTCGTTGTATATGTCGAGATTTATCATTGTACATACTATTTTGAGCCCTTCCTATAGCCGACTGACTATCACAATGTATCATGATTGCAGCCACCGGCTTAGGCCAGCAAGGAATATCCTCTAAGAAGTTGCGAAGTCATTCTGCTTCTTCACCAGCTTTATCTAGAGCTATAAACTTGGATTCCATCATGGATCGAACAATACAAGTTTGTTTAGAGGACTTCCATGACACTGCTCCACCACCAATGGTCAAAACATAACTATTAGTGGACTTGGAATCTTTTGTGTCAGGTATCCAATTAGCATCACTGTATCCTTCTAATACAGCTGAATATCTTGAGTAATGTAATCCATAATTTTAGGTGAGTCTTAGATATCTAAGAACCCTTATCAATGCCTTCCAATGGTCATTGCCAAGATTACTCGTAAATCTATTCAGTTTATTAACTGCGTAGGCAATATCCGGACGAGTTCAGTTTGTTTATTAGACTGCCAATAATCCGTGAATATTCTGGTTGAGATACAGACTCACCCTGATTTTTAGCTAAGTGTAAGCTTAAATAAACATGTGTTTTAGCTGGAGGAATGTCATAAACATTGAACTTTCGAAGTACTGTCTCAATATAATGAGATTGTGACAAAACAAGTCCATCAGATGTTTGAGAGATCTTAATTTCCAAAATAACATCTGGAACACCCATATCTTTCATATCAAAATGTCTGGTTAACATTTTCTTAGTATTCACGATTATATCATGATTACTACCCATAATTAGCATGTCGTCAACGTAAAGATGGACATTCACATAAGCAATAGTTGTCTTTAATGTAAACGCATTTATCAGACTCGTTAATTTTGAAACCATTCGACGACATAGTTCTATCAAATTTCTCATGCCATTATTTCGGAGCTTGCTTAAGGCCATACAATGACTTAATGAGTTTGCACACATTTTTCTCCTGCCTAGGAGCAACATGTAAATTTCTTCTTCTAATTCACCATTTAAAAAAGCCACTTTCACATTCATTTGGTGTATCTCAAGGTTATACAATGTTGCAATAGCAATGAAAAATCTAATAGATGTGATTCTTGTCACAGGTGAATACGTATCAAAGAAATCAAGACCTTCTCATTGTTTAAATTCTTGATCTACTAATCTGGCCTTATACTTATCAATAGTTCCATCAGCTTTATATTTCTTTTTAAGGATCCATTTGCATCTTAAAGGCTTATTTCCGGTGGGAGATCTACTAACTCCCAGGTATGATTTTGCATAATGAAATCTATTTCATTATTAATAGCTTCTTTCCAGAATAGAGCTTCTGGACTGGACAATGCTTCACCAATTGTCCTTGGTTCATTTTCTAACACATAAGTTAGAAAATCTGGACCAAAAGACTTTGTTATTTTGGCCCTTTTATTGCGCCTGGTTCTTCTTCGTCACTTTGAAGACCACCACTACTGTATCACGTGTTCTTTTTTCGGAATTAGCTTCTTATCTTTCTTGACAAGGAAATATGTCTTCGAAAAATACAGCATTCTTGACTCAATAATTATATCTTCTTGTATATCTGGAATTGTTAATTTGTGCACTAAAAATTGATATGCACTATTGTTTTTAGCATATCCAATAAAAATTCAATCGATTGTTTTAGGCCCTATCTTGACTTGTTTTGGCTTAGGTATTTCTACTTTAGCCAAACACTCTCACACTTTAAGGTATTTGTAGGAAGGTTTGCAACCTTTCTATAACCCATACGGAGTTTTATCTTTATTTTTGTGTGGTATTTTATTAAGAATGTAGTTAGCCGAGAGAATTGCTTCCCCCCACAAATTCTAAGGTAAACCCGAATTTATTGACAAAGCATTCATCATCACTTTAAGAGTTTGGTTATTGCGTTCAGCATTACCGTTTGATTGTGGTGAATAAGGAGCTGTCGTTTGATGGATAATACACGAATCTGAGCAAAATTCATCAAAAGAAGCTCTATATTCTCCACCTCTATCGCTTCAAATTATCTTAATTTATTTTCTAAGTTGATTTTGAACCTCATTCTTATAGATTTTAAAAACTTCTAAGGCTTCATCTTTACTTCTCAAAAGATATACATAAAAGTATCTTGTGCAATCATCAATAAAAGTAACAAAATACTTTTTCTCACCTCAAGTTTTCACAAACTTTAAATCACATATATCAATGTGAATTAACTCTAGAGCTGTTTCTCTTTCCACCAAGTGGAATGGTGTTTTGGCCACTTTTGCCTCAACACAGATTTCACACTTGTGATGTGAATCTATTTTAAAATTAGGTAGTAACCAAGTTTACTAACCTTTTCAAAGTGTTAAAATTCACATGTCCTAATCTAACATGCCTTAAATTTGAACATTCAAGCAAATAAGAAGAAGCATTAATTTTATTGATTTCAAAGTTTCGGAGTACATTCATTACATTTATCTTGAATAGTCCATTTTCTAAGTACCCCTTCCCTATGAACTGTCCATTAGTACAATTTTGAGTCTCAAATACTAGTCTAAACACTGCCTTGACCAACAACGATCCTGACAGTAAATTCTTCCGAATGTCTGGAACATGAAGGACATCTACGAGGGTCAACTCCTTGCTCGAGGTCATCTTCAACACCACTTTGCCAAGACCAGCAATTTCTGAAGTTGCATGATTTCCCATGTATAATTTCCTTCCGTTGATAGGAGTATACGTTGGGAACATGTCTTTGTCGGAGCATATGTGGCATGTAGCACATGTGTCCACCCACCATTTTCTCGGGTTATCCACCATGTAGCACCTATTGGCTTCAAACACAATAGCCGAGAGATCAAGCTTGGACATATCAATTGGCACTATTTTGTCTTCGGTCACATGCACCTGGTTCTAATTGCCTTTCTTAGGAAGACGTCAATCTTTAGCCTTGTGATTCGGCTTTCCCACGATTGAAGCAGATTCCTTTGAACTTTTAACTTCCTTTTCGACCATTCCATGGTGCTTTCTCTTCTTGCTAGCATTGGTTTCTACCAAGTTTGCTTTTGCCTATATTGGAAGCTTGCTAGACTTAATTTAAGATTTGCGATTGTCTTTTTCAATATGCAATCGGAGACTTAAGTCTTCAAGCCCCATCTCATTCCGCTTATGCTTCAGGTAGTTTTAAAAATCCTTCCACAGAGGCGGTAGCTTCTCTTTAATAGCAGCCACTTGAAAGAATTTACTCAGCACCATTCCTTCTGCAATTATATCGTGCAGAATGAGTTGAATCTCTTGAACCTGTCTGATCACCATCTTGGTGTCAACCATCTTAAAATCAAGGAATTTGCCGATAATAAATTTCTTTGTGCCAGCATCTTCCATTTTATAATTCTTTTCTAAAGAGCTACATAACTCTTTAGCAGTCTTTACCGGACAATCCACATTAACAATGTGTTGTCCAGTCCATTGAGAATGTAGTTCTCTCATAGGCAGTCACTTTGACTCCAAGAATCGAACGTCATTCTCTTGTCTTTACCAGTCTCCTCTTCCTCCACAGTTGGAGCATCCCCCGTCAGGAAACAAGCAAGGATCACAGTAGTACGATAGAACAACATCTACTATTGCCATCTTTTGAAATTTGAACCACCAAACTTTTCTGGTTTCTCTCCCTGTGCTGGTGCTGGAATGGTTGATGTCGAAGCCATTTGATACGCACGAAAATTTTGTCTTAAATTGATGGAAAAACTGGGTTGTGTATTTCGAATGGTTAAAAACAAATCGAGCAGAGTAACAGTATGAAAGTTGAGGCGAGAGTTGGACTCTTTGTCTTTAACACGAAATTGCCTTGCTCACGGTGTTTACGGTATATGACAATCGCCTCCCAAGATACAACGAATTACGTCTTGTGATAGCAACATTACAAATCACAAGACACTTCGAACTTTATAGTATTTTTTGAACTCTCAGAACTTATGCAAAATGCTAGAGAAATTTCAAAATTTTCTGATGCAAAAATAAATTCTGGGGACTACTATTTACAGAGTTTTTGGTGCCTCTTCAGACTGGGTGCAACCCCAGGTTCGGATTGATCGTATCCGTCAGATCGTGTCCTGTGATCGATAGTTGCGATCGGATAGTCCAGATCACATCCAACTGAAGGAACACACCCTTTGGCATACACCCCTTCACAATGGACAATCGTGTCCAGTCACGGCGCCCCGTCAGCGAACAAACATGCCAAATCAGTGCCAGACTGCCATGTGTCGCCACCTAGACGATTATGCCAAGTCACTGCCACCCTGCCACATCACCGAGCCACTAGACCGAACCACTAGACCGAACCATGGTTCGATTTTTCAAAACTCTAAGGCTCCTCAAAGCTCCTCGCGAGGATGAGTACGTGCGCCTCTAATGCGACTATGTGCGATGTGCGCGGGCCGGGGCGCAACTCCGGCTCGGACGGTGCTATTTGAGCTAGCCAAAGGCTAGTCAAAATTGACTTGGTCCACTAGGGTGTACCATAAGGAGCTCCACATGATTACTCCGTATTAGTGGTGAAGCTCTTTATAAACTAGTCAAACATTTAATATGTTTCCTATGTGGGATATGACTTTCCATATTCCCACCCTTTTATATTCCATATATAAAAGGCATTTTAAGTGGCTAACTTCATGCATTTATTTCTCATTCACCCGACATTGGTTTTGAGAAATTCAAAATGATAAACTTATCTACCCGCGATGTAGATTACATTTATCTCATTTACTTCATACAACAAATAAATGAACCCACTTATTTAATTGGTCAAAATTGGATCAACACTCAATTTCTAAAACCAATTTCAACATGATTAACTTAACATTGAGTAGAAAATGTAATGATTAAATTCTACAACAAATAAACATGGAAGAAAAAAAGGAGCTTCTTAAAAATATACAGGTTGGTACCATCTCATTTCAAATAGCTCAACTGATCCACGTATATTTCTTATGCCCAACCCGCTCAGTATACAACCTAAGAGAATATGTTGCTCGGCTCGAATATGAGTCCAAGTAATGATTATTTATAATTCAGTTGGATCTAATAGTACAATAAACTGATCAGGCCCGTTAATAGTGGAAATTTGGGCCTTTCCACGTGTGGTTTTCTATTTTTCTTGGGGATTCGAACTGAAGGCCCAATTGTTTTTAATTACTTATGAGTTGGTTTCAAAAAGTTCTAACTATCAGGATCAGGTTTATGCGATTTAGCAAAATATTAGTTTACGTCTTTTGAAATACAGTTTTCCAGTTCTTTCCCTTGGTGGAAGACTAATACAAAGCAATATTATAGTACCACAAATTCTCTAGTTAAAAGTTGACCAATTAGAAAGCCCAGCACGCCCTGAATGTAGCCATGCTCGACCGCAGTTATCCTTTTCGAACAAGAACTTGTGTCCATTTATACACGTTTGGGCTACTTGTAGGCAAGTAGTTGAACTAGTTTAGCCCAGTGGATACTGGACATCTGAAAAACACTTTTTGGGCCTTTGTTTTATAACCCAACATCTTAATCTAGACTATTAAGCTCACTTGTAGTCTTTAAAAATGGCAATGAAGATATATTTATACTCCATTATCTAACATGAATTTGTTAGTCATCCTTTGCGTATTTCTAATTAAATGGCTACATTTAAATTATTATATTGAATAATCCTGTAATAAATTATTTTAACACGTAACAGGTTTATATATCAATTCATACGATAGCAATTCTAATGACACGAGCCTAAGGGATATTTAACTACTTGAAATATTTTTTACATAATATCACCATTAATCTGTTAAATGACAAGTAAAAGAATTCCCTTGTCGTTCTTTGGATGAGATCTTCTATTCAATGATGGTGTTTTATCTTTGATAAGGGCAAAAGATGATTTGGGCCGACCTAACCAAGCCCATGGCAATGGGCCGACCAAGCTAGGCCCATGGCATTGGGTAGACCTGGTAGGACCTGTAATATTGGGTTGATCTGTTATGGATTAAGCACTGGGTCGATCCGAGGAGGCTTACAGTATGGGCCGACCTATTGGGCCGACCTGTTAAGGCCCGAGTGAGTGGTTCTGTATGGATGCTCATCGGGCCGACCTATGGAGGGTTCGTTGTATCAAGCCGACCTGTCAAGCCCTGCACGGCTAAGCTGATCTGTCGGTTGACCTGTTGTGTTCTATCAGGGCTCCGGATACAGTTGAGCTCGGCCCAAAAGATATTCGAGGCATTGAGGAGGCCTTGGAAAATTAAAGGGGGCTTCGCACCAATACATTGGGCCGAGGTGTTTTAGAGACAGGTCGGAGTTATGGCCTTACGGGCGTAAAATTAGGGTTTTTAAGAGATCCAGTCTGTCTAATCTAATGATGACTCGACACCAAATCGTGCGGAATAATCCCGGATTTTACTAAAACCCTAATCCGAGCTAAGGTATAAAAGGCCCAAGTCCAGGTTCATTCTAACCTAATCTCATTTTTTTTGTTACATTGCTTTTTTTTCTCTCAGCCTTTTACTTCCTTTCCAGCGCATCGACTTAAGCATCGGAGAGAGGCACGCGGGAGCCCCTCCCCCTCTTGTGCGGGGTTTCGTGGAGGACTTCGTCTTGGAAGGTGATCGGCGAGGAGAGGTCAATTTTGGGAGCAACCAAGTGGCGCCGTCTGTGGGAATTCTTGAGCAGAGACGTGAGATTCGAGTTTTAGCCATGGAGGATGTTAGGAGAAACTTGGAAGATGATCTGAACCGTACGCCGCTGGGAGATACTCCGGGCGTAGTCACGCAGGAGGATGTTCGACCTCCACCCCCACCACCCCCGGTGGACGACGGAGGGCAGCGGGTGCAGAGGACGGGAATGGACGAACAGACGCCTATGTCTGGGGGGAGTATAGATTTGGGCCCAATGTTCTTTGAACAGTTGGGCGGTTTCATCACTAGGGCCGTGGAACAAACGGTGGAAAGACGCTTGAGGGAGATGCTTCCGCCACCGGCTCCGCCTGTGGTCCCCTCGGTGCCTCCTCCTTCTGTCGTTCCCCCTCCGGTGGTCCCTCCGCCTATGGTCCACCCAGAGGTTGGAGAGAGAAGTCGGCGGCCAGTGGTGGCGGAAGAGGTGCATTCATCAAGGGCGGAGCATGTGTCCACTGAGGACCAGGATTGGTCGGAACGGATGGATGACCTCCATCGTGAGGTGCGAGATATTCGGAGGAGGGTTGTTGGAGTGCCAGGAGTGGCCGCGGTTCGGGTGAGGAGGGGAACTCCTTTCTCAGACAAGGTGATGGCGGATGAGCTCTCGGCCTCATACCGAGCTCGAGCTTTGAGTATGATGGTACCACGTCATCCGTGGGACCACCTGCCGTTTTGAAAATCTTCGCTTTGCTACGGGTTCACGGATGGCGTGATGTGTAGAGTTTTTCCTACTACTTTGTGAAATCGGCTCAAAGAATAGTTTAGCCACCTTGCTCAAGGCTCTATTCGAAATTTTGATGACTTATTTCGACTTTCCTTAATCAGTTCACGAGTTGCCGTAAGTACAAAAGCGCCACGACGACTGTTTAGCATCAAACAGAGAGAAGGGGAGGACTTAGCTATATTCGAGAGGTTTACCGCGGCAAAGTTGGAGGTGCCGTCGGCCCGATCCGAAAATTTTGGCTAATGCCCTAGCTCGGGGCCCGAAGGATGGGGAGTTCTTTGAATCATTAGTAATAGAGCCTTTAAGACATTCGACGACATTAGCTCGGGCGGAGAAATATATTAACTTGGAAGAGGCGAGAAAAATGAAGAGAGAGGAAGGAGAGAAGAGAAGAGAAGAGACAAGGAGGGAGGATCGGGAGGACAAGAGACCACAGAAGAAGCCGAGGTTTGAGGCAATGGGAGGAAGGCCGAGGTTTGAGAAATATACCCCATTGGTTGTCCCTTAGGGCGAGGTGCTTGTAACTATTGAGAGGCATCCCGACCTGAGGTGGCCAAAGGCGCACGCAGAGGCACCAAGTGAAGGCGAAATGTAAGGAATTTTGTAGATTTCACAATGAGTATGGGCACACCACAGATCGGTGCACACACCTGAGGGACGAGATCGAGCGGCTTATTCAAGCAGGCCATCTCAGGGAATTTGTGTACATCGACAAAAAGGAGAAAAAAGGGGAGTATAAGAGGGATAACCGGGGATACCACCAACCTCGGCGTGAGCCGGAGCGTAGGGGGGAGGAAAGGGAGGAGCTACCTCCACCTCCGCCCCCACCTCGGCGAGAGGTCATCCAGATGATTGTTGGAGGGCCGGCGGAAGGAGATTCAAGGCGAGCTCGGAAAAATTATGTGAGAGCAGCGGCACCAGATCGGGTGCAAGAGCAGTTGAAGGTGGAATAGGTCGGGCCGGGGCCGAGTATCCAGTTTGGACCAGAGAATTGCAAGGGTATCATGACGCCTCACAGCGATGCTCTTGTGATCACGGCAACGATTTCTAATTATGATGTGCAGCGGGTATTTGTGGATACAGGGAGCTCAACAGATATCCTATTCTATGATTGCTATAAGAAGATGGACCTCGAGGTCGGCTTGGAGACGGTGGAGACAGCGTTGGTCGGATTCGCTGGAGGGATGATCCAACCAATAGGTATGATTACTTTACCTGTTTCCTTGGGTGAGGAGCCTAATCGTAAAACTAGAATGATTCGATTTTTGATAGTCGATGCACCGTCCTCCTATAATGTCATGTTGGGTAGACCGACACTAAATGCTTTCCAAGCTGTGGTGTCGGTATACCATTTGAAAATGAAGTTTCCTGTGGGAGAAGAAGTAGGTGAGGTCGGTGGTGATCAGTACATGGCTAGAAAATTATATGTAGAAAGTATTCAAAAGGCGGAAAGGGGGAGTGCTTTTGATGATGATAGAAACAAAGACAAGTTGATTAGGTTGGACGAGCCGGCGGAGCACGTCCAACCTAACGAGGAAATGATGATGGTCGAGCTGGTGCCAGGTGACCCTGATAAGGTCACCAAGGTCGGGAAAGAGTTGCCTGATGAATTGAGGGATGAGCTGGTGGAGTTTCTAAAGTGTAATGCGGATGTGTTTGCTTGGACAGCGGAAGACCTGGTGGGGATTGATCCGAGCATTGATGAACACAGGCTTAATGTCAATCCGTCATATAAGCCAGTGAAACAAAAGAAAAGGAATTTCGGCCCTAAGAAGGACGCTATAATTCGAGCGGAGATGCAAAGGTTGTTGAAAGCGGGGCACATCAAAGAAATCCAGTTTCCAGAATGGCTATCTAATACAGTATTGGTTCCAAAAACAGAGGATGATTGGCGCATGTGTGTGGACTTTAGGGATTTGAACCGTGCTTGCCCCAAGGATTACTATCCATTGCCCCGAATCGATCAGTTGGTGGATTCGACATCGGGGTGTGAACTGCTTAGTATGATGGATGCATCGCATGGATATCACCGGATCAAGCAGCGAGAAGAGGACCAAAAAAGGGTGTGCTTCACCACCTCTTTTGGTACCTTCTATTATGTAGTGATGCCATTTGGGTTGAAGAATGCGGGAGCCACATACCAGAGGTTGGTGGATAAGATGTTTGGGGAGCAGCTCGGCAGGAACATGGAGGTATATGTGGATGATATGTTGGTCAAAAGTATGAAGGCCGTGGATCATGTGCGTGACCTAGCTGAAACGTTTGACACTTTGAGAAAGTATAGAATGAAGCTGAACCCCAAGAAGTGTGCCTTTGGGGTCAGGTCGGGAAAGTTTCTGGGGTACATGGTAACGGAGAAAGGAATAGAGGCCAACCCGGAGAAGGTGAGAGCCATCAGAGAGATGGCACCACCTCGGGATGCCAAGGATGTGCAGTGTTTAACAGGTCGGCTAGCAGCTCTGAATCAATTTATTTCGCGCCTCGCCGAGAGGAGTTTGCCCTTTTTCAAGGTCTTGAGGAAGGCCAAAAAGTTCGTTTGGGATGAGGAGTGCCAAAAGGCTTTCGAGGACTTGAAAAATTACTTGGCTGATCTGTCATTACTAACTAAGCCGTTGCCCGGGGAGCCCTTATACCTCTATCTTTCGGTAGGAGAGCAGGGGGTTAGCACGGTCCTGATCAGGGAGGAGAGATCGGTTCAGAGGCCGGTGTACTATGTCAGTAAAGTTTTGAGGAATGCTGAACTGCGGTATGCAGAGATCGAGAAGGCAGGTTTGGCCTTGGTGGTGACTGCGAGGAGACTTCGGCCGTATTTCCTTTCGCATAACGTAATTGTCCGAACTAATCTTCCATTAAGAAATGTGATGAGTAAGCCCAAGGTAGCGGAGAGGTTAGTGAAGTGGGCTATTGAGCTGAGTGAGTATGATATTGAATTCGAGAATAGATCGGGCATCAAAGCTCAAGCTTTGGCAGACTTTGTTCAAGAATCAACAAGGGATGATAGCAGAGAAGGAACTTGGGTGATTTATGTGGATGATTCAGTATGGAGCTCGGGATGCGGTGCTGTTATCGTCTTGATCAGCCCCCAGGGGATCGAAAATGATTTTGCTGTAAGGTTGGAGTTCAAGCTATCCAATAATGAGGCGGAGTATGAAACATTCATTAGAGGGATGCAAATGGCCATCGAGATGGGGGCTGTTAGGATGGTTGTTTACATGGATTCTCAGCTCGTCCACAAGCAAGTTATGGGGGAGTTTGAAATTAGGGAAGAGATGATGAAGAGGTATGTTGAAGCATACCAAACTTTAGAGGGGAAAGTGAAGGAGATTAGGATATGTCAGGTCCCGAGGGAAGAGAATAGTCGGGCGGATTTTCTAGCAAAGATGGCCAGTTCGGCCTTAGAGAATCAAGCTAAACAAATCACACTTTTGAGGGCAAAAGAAACTGTGCTGGGATTGGAGGTCGGAGAGATCGCGGAGAAAGAGGATTGGAGGTCGGCTATCATAGCCTACCTAAAAGAAAGGGTCTTGCCAATAGGTAGGCGCGAAGCAGCTCGGCTGAAAATTCGGGCGACATGTTTTTGCATTATCGGGGACAAGTTATATAAGAGAGGCTTCTCTATGCCTTTGCTGAGGTGTTTGAATGAAGAAGAGGGTACGTATGTGCTGAGAGAGACGCATGAAGGTTGTTGCGGGAATCACATGGGAGCAAGGATTTTGATGAAGAAAGTCCTTAGAGCAGGGTTTTTTGGCCTTACCTAAAGGGGGAAGCAGAGAAATTGGTGAGAGCTTGTGAAAAATGTCAGATCCATGCACCTTTGGTACATTGACCGGCGGAGGAGCTCATGACAATGAGCTCGGCATGTCCTTTTGCAAAATGGGGAATTGATATTGTTGGTCCTTTTCCTCCGGCTTCAGGTCAGAGAAAATTCTTGATTGTGGCAATCAACTATTTTAGCAAGTGGGTGGAGGCATGGCCCCTTGCTAAGATAAATGAGGATGCAGTGATGAAATTTATTTGGCAAAACATAGTGTGTCGGTATGGAACGCCTCGGATCTTGATATCAAATAATGGAACGTAGTTCGCGGGGGCAGAAATCCGAGCTTGGTGTAAGGAGTTGAAAATCAAGCAAAACTTCACATCGGTGGCCCATCCACAGGCCAATGGGCAAGTTGAAGTAACTAACAAAATTCTTGTCCAAAGACTGAAAGCCCGGCTTGAGAAAGCAGGAGGAGTATGGATTCGAGAGCTCAGCTCGGTGCTGTGGGCTTATCGAACTAATCCGAAGGAGGCAACTGGCGAGGCTCCATTCAGATTGGTGTATGGTATGGATGCTGTGGTACCGGCAGAGATCGGGATGGAAACGCATCGAGTTCAGAATTTTGATGAGAATGCTAATGAGATGCTGGTACGAGAGGCGTTGGATACTATAAATGAGAAAAGGGAAATGGCATTTTTACAGATGGAACGAACGCGAGGAAGGATCAAGGCAGCCTATTACAAGAAAGTGAAGAAAAGGGCCTTTCAGGTTGGTGACATGGTTTTGAGAAGGTCAGATGCTAGCAAGAATAAAGGAAAACTAGAGGCGAGTGGGAAGGACCCACGGGTAGTGAAGGTCTTTGGGAGGGGTGCGTATGAGTGGAAGAGCTCGGGGTCGAAAAACTCCCAGGGCTTGGAAACGATTGCAATTTGAAGAAATATCATTCCTAGAATAGAGGAATATCTGATGTAATCAATTTACTCGTTTTGAATGAAATGATCACGCCTAAACTATGAGTTCGGAAAATGGAAATCCAAAAATTGACAAATATTTGGAGCCCAGCCCGAGCTAATCTCCAAATATTTGGGGCCACGAGGCCGACAAGGAGCTCGGCTCGAGCGGCCTTCCTTTGAAGAAACCGACAAGTATTTGGAGCTCGGTCGAGCCAGTCTCCAAATACTGGGCCACGAGGCCATGCAAGGAGCTCGACTCGAGCCAGCTTCCTTTGATGAAACCGACAAGTATTTGGAGCTCGGCTCGAGCTAGTCTCCAAATACTTGGGGCCACGAGGCCATGCAAGGAGCTCGGCTCGAGCCAACTTCCTTTGATAAACCGACAAGTATTTGAAGCTCGGCTCGAGCTAGTCTCCAAATACTGGGGCCACGAGGCCATGCAAGGAGCTCGGCTCGAGCCGGCTTCCTTTGATGAAACCGACAAGTATTTGGAGCTCGGAGCTAGTCTCTAAATACTTGGGGCCACGAGGCCATGCAAAGAGCTCGGCTCGAGCCAGCTTCCTTTGATGAAACTGACAAGTATTTGGAGCTCAGCTCGAGCTAGTCTCCAAATACTTGGGGCCACGGGGTACACAATATGCCAACATTTTTTTAAAAAAAAATAATAAAAGAAAAAGAAAACACAACAAGCAACAAGGCGACATACGATTTATCTAATTGCAGCCCGAGCTGTACTTTACTTTGATAAACCAGAATGGAGATCGAGAAAATAGAATCACAAGGAAACTTCATTGATCATTCAAAATAATTACAAAGTGCATAATGAAAAATTACAAAAGTAAGACAGAGCTCCTAAGTAGTAGGAGGAATATTTTCGGTGTTCAGGTCGTCCGTGGAGATGGTCACGTTATCTATGAGTGCGAGATCGGGATCATCATCCGGGATTTCCTGAACTTGAGAAGGGCCTTCGGGAAGCTGAGGGGTTGGCTGACTTTCGGGGAACTGAGAAGGACCTCCCGAGCTGGAGGCAGGGTGGAGGATAAATGGAGCAGATAGGGATTCTATGAATACCTCCACAGGAGCAAGATTGAGACGCTCCGCCTCTTGAGAAAACACGAAGCCCTTGGGATCGTGCAAGACTTTTCCGGGACTCGACGATCAAAGGGCTCGGAGTGATACCGCGTCCCCTAAGTCAAGCTCGGCTTGGTCAAAAGCAAAGTCGTAGTACTCCGTGGCGGAATCTGAGAAAGTACTTTGATAAATTCCTGGAGCTCAAAAAGGCACGCTTCACTCTCTCCCGTATAGCCTGAACTATTGAAGAGCCTTCGGGGGAGGTAAGGAAACTTTGGCGACCAGCTTCGATGCCCTCGGCCCGGGACGTCGGCATTGATAGTGCAGCGGATTTGGAGATCATTCACTCGGTCTTGAGATCAGCATTGTCGGTCTCAGAGTTTTATCTTGGCCTCCAGAGAGGCCACGGTAGCTTTATTGACCTCCTCCCTATCCTTGTATCGGCGATTCTCCTCCGTGAGTTTAGTCTCCCGAGCTTTCAGTCGAGTGCACTCCTTCTTAGTATTATTGAGCTCGGCAATATTGGAGGGATCAACAAAACCGACTCGAGCCCGGGAGATCAGGGCGGCTAACTGTGCGTCGGCTTTCGAATGGTTCAGCGAGAAGAGCTCACCGGCTCCGCAGATCGCCGAGCTTCTCCCAAGCGATTGTCGGGGGTTCGGCAGTTGCCTTGGACGTATTGAATGGCAAAAGTTCCATCATTATTCTTCAGGATGGAATTGCCTGTGAAAAAGGTCTGATTGGGTGTATGAATAGGAGTGCGTGAGAGAGAGAGAGCAGCAGCGGTGGTCTTCGCCTTCTTGGCTGCCCCTGCGCTAGTACCGACACCCGACCTCTTGGGAGGAGGAGGTCGGATAGAAGGTTGAGCCCCTAGGCCTGTGAGATCGGCTATCACTACGGCCGTATCGGGACGCGCCGTAGTAGAGAGGCGACCTCCGGGCTCGGGGGCGGCAAAGATCTTTGGATGAGAGTGGGAGTGAGCCAGGAGCAATTTGTTGCTCCTCGTCATCCAGCTCGACAACCATTTGTGCCATCAACATATCTGCACAAAGAGGAAAAATTAGCTAACGAGTAAGAGTAAAATAAATTAACTACAAAAATGACAATTACCAATGTCACAAGGCAAGGGGGCCACGATGGAGCTCAGCCCAAAGTAGTACAGGAGTGATGGGGTTATGAGGCGAGGAAGGTCATACTTGACCAAGGTAAGTTTATTTATTTGAGCTTGGAGATCGGGAGACCGATCTCTGGGGTTGTGTTTGCGTTGGAGAGGAAGGGTCCAGGTTCAAGCAATAGGAAATCCCCAAGCTCGGGGGGAAGAAATGAAGAAATATTTATCCTTCCAGAATTTGTTGGAGGAAGGATACTTGCTTAAAAATTGAGCATCACCTCGGGAGGTGATGTAGAAAAGACCCTTGGTGGTCGAGCTCTTTATTTGGAATAGGGCGAAAAATAGTTCCAGAGTGGGCTCTATTTCTAAGTACTTAGTTAGAATTATGAAGCCGGCCAGGATACGGAAGGAGTTCGGAGCTAGTTGGTTAAGGGGTACCCAGGAGAACTCGGACACCCCAGCCATGAACGGATGGATGTGAAATCTGAGGCCGCCCTCTATCTGACCTGCGAAAAAGGCCAGGGCATTGGGTGGAGGACGGTTAGGTCGGTCAGAACTGCTAGGTAGAGAGAGTCTGAAGGTAGAAGGAATTTGGGCTGTTCTTTGTATGGTTTGAAGATTGGAGGCTGATAGGGTGGTCTCCCCAAAATCATGCGGATATACAGGTAAAGGACCCAAGCTCGGAGCTCAGATCTCTATTGTATCGGAATCCTGACCCGAATCAGAACTGGATTCGGTGGCATAAGGGTCCGATGGACGGACTCCGATGAGAGAAAGTGGTGGAGCAGAACCCGTTGTTATGGCCCAGCGTTCTAAATCAACGACGACCGGGTCTGACAGCGTTGAAGGGGAAGAAGAAGATGCCATAACAGAGAAAAAGAAAAAATTGAAGAGAGGGGGGATTACTTACTGGATGGAAATAGAGGGGAAAGTGGGCTGGAGCCTAAATCTTTGAAACTTGCCGGAGTTTGAGGGACACCGCCGGAGAAGGACTTGCTTGCTTGAGGAAGATGCTTTGGAATTCAAGAAGTGTAAAAGTGGTGAATGAAAAAGAAGAGGGGCTTTTATAAGGGGAGAGAGAAGACAAAGAGGTGTCTCGATTTTTGAGGAGACGTTTGACGGTCTACGAGGCGTCGGGGAGCCGAAAAGACGTCTTATCAATCGCATCAACGTGTCAGGTACTTGAAAGGCATAAAAAAAGAGAGAGAAGAGAAAGGGCGACAGGAATTTCAAAAGCCAAGAGGCGGCGGGAATTCGAAAGGTATAAACCCTAGAGAATAGGTCAGCTCGGCCTATCAACAACTATGGTTGAGGTGGAAATCAAACCATAGTTGGGGGGAGGAATTGATAAGGGCAAAAGATGATTTGGGCCGACCTAACCAGGCCCATGGCAATGGGCCGACCAAGCTAGGCCCATGGCATTGGGTAGACCTGGTAGGACCCGTAATATTGGGTTGATCTGTTATGGATTAAGCACTGGGTCGATCCGAGGAGGCTTACAGTATGGGCCGACCTATTGGGCCAACCTGTTAAGGCCCGAGTGAGTGGTTCTGTATGGATGCTCATCGGGCCGACCTATGGAGGGTTCGTTGTATCAAGCCGACCTGTCAAGCCCTGCACGACTAAGCTGATCTGTCGGTTGACCTGTTGTGTTCTATCAGGGCTCCGGATACAGTTGAGCTCGGCCCAAAAGATATTCGAGGCATTGAGGATGCCTTGGAAAATTAAAGGGGGCTTCACACCAATACATTGGGCCGAGGTGTTTTAGAAACAGGTCGGAGTTATAGCCTTACGGGCGTAAAATTAGGGTTTTTAAGAGATCCGATCCTAATCTAATGATGACTTTGACACCAAATCGTAATGGAATCCCGGATTTTACGGAAACCCTAATCCGAGCTAAGGTATAAAAGGCCCAAGCCTAGATTCATTCTAACCTAATCTCATTTTTTTACTGTTACATTGCTTTTTTCTCTCTCTAGCCTTTACTTCCTTTCCAAGGCACTGACTTAAGCATCGGAGAGGGTACGCCGGAGCCCCCCTCCGGCCCCCCTTGTGTAGGTTTCGCGGAGGACTTCGTCTTGGAAAGTGATCGGCGAGGAGAGGTCAATTTTGGGAGCAACCAATCTTCTATTCCACCATACGGATGATTGCCACGTGTATAGAAGTTACAATATTAAAACCCCACATGAATTTAGGCTTGATTTATGATCTAAAATTAATATGGTAACGTCTATACACATAACAATTATTCGTGTGGTGGAATAGAAGATGAAACACCATCCTGAAATAGAAGATCACATCCGTTCTTTTCTCCTCTCTTAGATTGTAGACCTGAACTTGGGGGAAAAAACAAAAATGTAATACTCCATTAGCAAAAGATAATTATGCAACCATATTAAAAAACTAAATGGTCTGTGAATCTATAAATCAATACTCATAAAATGCAATAAAATCTTCAAACTCCCTGGAAATATTATAAATTCAATTACTACAAGGAAAAAGAAAAGAAATAATTATGCTTACTTTGCAATTGAAAAGTGTTTTTGCCTTACAACAACATACTCATTATTTAAGCAAGAAAATAAAAAATAAAATAGGAGCATTAAACTAATGGTCTTATGCTGTAGCACCAACATGGTATATAAATTAATAAAAAATACCCATTTGTCTACTTAATTTGTTCTATAAATCACAAGACCTAGATTCTAGGTCTCGGTCATGATGCAAGTCAAAGAAGTCTGTACTAAACAAAGCAAAAAGGTTGCTTGTTCTCTATTTTCTTAGAAAATTTACATATACAGCAAAATCCAAATATTTCCCAATCAAGGAAAATTATTTATTTATAAAGCTCAGAAATGATCAACTTTCCTATATTTATCCATATATTAAATTATTACAAAATCTATTAAAGATCCCTCTTCATAAATAATTACACACCATTATTTAAGTTCCAGGTAGTCCAACTGAATTAAGGTAACACTTGCACTATTTTTTTAGTGAAATAATTGCTATTATTTTAATTTATTAGGTCAAATGCAGAGCCCTTGGGTACAATCCCATTCTCCATGTAGAAAGCAAAATTTACATCAGCTGTGCGTTGGATTCAAAGCATGCTCTCATGCCCCTGTCCCTCTCAACTTGGTTTGTTTAAAGTAAAAATTCCATAGATAATTTCAAATTTGTTTTTTGGGAGCAAATTCAAATATTTTTACGAAGGAGAATATTTAGTCATAATTAAAGGTATAAATAAATCGAGTTGATCCAAACACGTGATTGTTCAGAATTATATGGATTTTTATTGACTTTAAAAGATTATATTTGAAAATGGCTTTAATCAATTCAAGTACGTATCGATCTTGAGTAACTTGATTTATTTATCATGATGGATAAACTATTATTATTCTTTAAATATTTAATTATCTATATAATTCCTCTTAATTATTTACCGACGGTCAAATCAACAAATAATAGTCCATGAAGCCTAATTCATTGTAAAAAGTCCTTAAGGCCCAATTTATAAAATCATGCCATGTGGTCCACAATTTCAGGTAAAGATGTTAAAGCGGGTTGGTCTTATCTGTTGGGTAAAATATTGGTGAAGATTTTTGTTTAGGAAGAAAAGGGCTAGGATAAGTGTATAGGCTTTAGTCGAGGCTTGAATTGGATTCAGTCTCCCCAAGACGAAATACGCCCCGTATACAAAGTGCTTACGGTTCTGGCGTTCGTCTCTAAGACTTTACAGTTCCGGTTTAGTAGCACTTGAAAAAACCGGAACCACAACGAACAACAGAAATATTTCTGACTTTCAAGCTTTTGAAGGAAATCAGGCCATATGCAAATGCAATGCTCGGTTTTAGTTTTCTGATTATTTCGTATATTGTTTTCAGTCACCAGGGTCGATTATTATAGGCCTTAGGTGACTCGTATGGAAATATCGCGTCTTTTGGCTCGAAAAGACATATTTTGCACTGACAGACGCACCTGTTCAGGGGCGCACGACCAGAAGCACGGGCCGTGCGCCTGCCCGTGCGTGTAGGCGCAAAGTTCGGCAGGTAGCACAACCCGACCGCACGGGCCGTGCTCCCGCCCGTGCGCGGGTCCGAACGTTCCCAGTTGAAAAATCTTTAATTAATTACGAAAATTAATTAAACCCATTTAATTAATTACAAAAATTAATTAAATCCATTGAATTAATTACAAAAATTAATTAAATATTTAATTTTAAAGGTTTTTGGTCCAAAAAGAATAAGGGCCTTGAAGCCCAAGCCCAGGCCCAGGCCTACGGCCGGGCCGCCGAGTCGAGCCAGCCGGCGGCGCGGCGGCACGCGCGTGTGCTTTAAACCAAACCCACAAGCATGTAGGTCCTCACCCCTTTAAAAACTTGGGTGCCCCCAAGGGCCCAAACCCATTTGTCCAACTTGGGATATATTAAGTGTGCAAAGTTATCCTCATTTTCCTATGTGGGATGGAGTATCTCTCCTTGCCCACATTTTTCATTTTCCATATCATTTATTTGTATTAAGTGGCTAACTTCTAGCATTAATTTCTCATTCACCCGGAATCGGTTTTGAGAAATTCCAAATGTTATTCTCATCTACTCACTTAGTAGAATTTTTACAAATAATTTAATTCTATTTTTCATTAATGGAAACCACTTAATTATTTGGTCAAAATCGGGTCAACACCCATTTCTCAAGACCAAAATTCCAACAATCCCCCACATGAATGAAATTAATGCATGCGTGTATGCAGATTCGCTTGAAAGTCTCGGTGAATCGTTATTGCATCAGGCTTGGTAGCTTGTGGCTTTGAACCTTCCTTAGTGAAATACTATCGGATTTACTGGCTACTTAGTGACGCGATGTCTTGAACTACTCATCCGTTCGTGTAAACCTAGACAACAATACTTACACAATAACAACTCCAATACTTGTTGTTCTCACGTTGTGTCCATTTCGGTCCTGGACCATATCTTAGATTCATAAGTGTTTCTTTTGAAGCGACCATTACTTCTCACTTATATAGGTGATCTCCTATTGAAGAGTATCCTGCCATACTCCACCTTTCGGTATAGGAATTATTAAAAGTCTTAAACTTAACCTCACCACATTCAGCAGGTTTACATACACTTGGATGTATCGATAATGAGCTAACACATTTTCCAAGTGTTCAGCTGAACATTCATAACTTAATTGTCCCATTGAACCAAGGTTTTGGGATCTCAAATTCACAAGGTTGGGCTACCGTTATGAACAGTCTTTAAGTTGTGGATTTTAAATCCATTCCCCTTAACAGTTTATACAGTTGATCTCGATTTATGCCTTTCGTAAGTGGATCCGCAAGGTTTTCCTTTGACTTCAGGTAGTCAACCGAAATAACTCCATTCGAAATCAACTGTCTAATGGTATTGTGTCTCCGAAGTATATGTCTAGACTTACCATTATACATACTGCTTGTACCCTTCCGATTGCTGATTGACTATCACAGTGTATCATCACAGCAAGCACAGACTTATTCCAACAAGGAATATCCTCTAAGAAGTTTCTAAGACATTCAGCTTCTTCTCCAACTTTATCCAAAGCAATGAACTCGGATTCTATAGTGGATCGAGCTATGCACGTCTGCTTAGAAGACTTCCACGACACCGCTCCTCCACCTATTGTGAAAATAAATCCACTTGTGGACTTGGAGTCTTTTGTGTCGATATCCATTGGCATCACAAGATTCTTCTAATATCTGCTTTGGATATCTCGTATAAAGTATTCCATAGTTCATGGTATACTTTAAATATCTAAGTACCCTTGTCACGGCTTTCCAGTGATCCGTACTCGGGTTACTTGTGAACCTACTTAGTTTACTCACTGAATATGCAATGTCTGGACGTGTACAATTCGTTAAGTACATCAGACTGCCAGTTACCCTTGCATATTCCAGCTGAGAAACTGGTTTGCCTCTATTCTTGGCCAAGTGTAAACTTAGATCTACATGTGTCTTAGCCAGAGGATGGGTAAGTAGATGCTACCCAAGTGGGTAGTGCCCAACTTCCGTAGGATTGTGACATGTGTCCCATTTTAATTTTCTTTTTTTGAAACAAAATACATGCATATGTCATAGTGGGACATTTGGCAAAATCACAAGGGACATGGGCACAACTCACTTGGGTAGCATCAAAACCCCCCCAGAGGATTATCAAAAGCATTAAACCTTCTGAGTATGCTTTCGACATAATGGGACTGTGACAAGACAATTCCATCTGAAGTCCTAGAGATTTTAATCCCTAATATAACATCAGATAATCCCATATCCTTTATGTTAAAGTTCTTCTCCAACATGTTCTTAGTATTCATTATTAAATCATGACTGCTACCCATAATTAACATATCATCCACATAAAGGCATACTATAACGTAATCATTTGTAGTACCTTTAATGTGGACACACTTGTCACATTCGTTGATCTTGAAACCATTTGACTTCATAGTCGAGTCAAACTTTTCGTGCCATTGCTTATGTCATAACCCGAAACTTGACATATTAATTATCATGGTTAATCATTCATAGACATAATTACACACATTTTGATATTTCATAATCACATTAAAAAGAATATTAGAAATAATATGTTTTAACATGATTACAGATGTCAATATATATATAATATAGATACATACCTATACACTAGCTATAATATATGTGTTGTGTGCTAATCACACGTGTACAACCTCAAACAATTATATGAGACTGTTTCTACATCTGTACATGACATTTAATCAAGTTCTTACACGTAATAGTCTATTATGAAATAAAATATATAGGCCACCTTTATTCCTTAGTATTTTTTTTTTTTTTTGATAATTCATCTTCCAGCTTACGCCCGACTACGCCGAGAACAACGACTCCGCTCCTCATTGCTGCCGCAGGTAAACGCGGGATGTGCACGCACTGGCCGTGTTCGACGGGTCTCTGGCGACGTACAACAGATCCTCCCAGGTAAAGAGAACAATTATGCTCGACCCCAATCTACTAATAACGATTTCTCCCGAATCGAACCCACACGGATGCTATTCAAGATGAGTTCCCACCAAATCTTCACCTACCGCATATGCCCCGGGGAGCAATTTGATGGAGAAGGATATGAACCCCTGACCTCCACTCCACAAACAATTTGATGGAGCAGGGATTTGAACCCCTGACCTCCATCCCACAATTGCTTGTGGTGGCCAGGTGGGCTAGGCCACCTGGTTACCTTTATTCCTTAGTAGATAAGACATGTACTAGTCTACCTAATATGTTAATTAGATGAGAAACAAAATATAGACACATACAAAATAAAGCACTTTGGCTACCGAACTGAAGGATATTGCATCTAAATGATCAGGTAATTATTTTCTATAATTGTTTGTATAGAGTTAACTCATTTGCAATTTTATCTTTATTATTAAATTTGAACTTAGAAGACCTTGCCTATTTGGTGTTAATAAAGATTATTAATACTAGGCTGGGAATTATTGTTTAATTTCATAAGCCTAATATATTGGAACATTCCTTCTCAAGTCATTAGATTGACAGTTAATTCTTTATAATTACATATTAACGAATTAATTTATAAATAACTACACTTGTAAGTTTCATATAAACAATATATGTATATGTTTGTTTAAAGAATAAAACAAGATGATGTAATCTAATTAAGACGTGCATATCATTGAGCTATGAATAATATTAATTAGGTCTCTTAAAATAAAAAGAAATATCAACATATATTTTGTTGTAACTTGTAGCAAAAAAAGAACGTGTTTTTAATATTTCAAAAACAAAAAGAAGTTAATAAGATAGTTGATTTTAAGAACCTGGAGTGTGAAAAAAAAATGATTGGTCAATAGCCTTATAGAAGAAATAGTAATTCAGTTGTATGCTCAAGTAATTTCTATGACCTAGGTTGATGAATTGTGATAGAATTTTCTTAGTTGTTTTTAAGTATATAATGAATTTGGATTAAGATATGTGATTAACTAGTTAGGATAATAATAGATTTGATCAATTCATATATACCTTAAATTAGTGGATATAAGAATCAATTCAATTAGGATCTGTTAAAGATAATAAATGTTATATTTATATTTCAGCAAACATTAATTATTGGTTCTAAAATTAGTTATGTATTTTTAATTTGTTAGTAGGCCAAGATCTCGATAAAGGAGCGAACAAGGCCAAATAGGGGCCAGATAAGGACACCAATTGTGAGTATAATCTTCTAGCTTGTTATTTGACTTGTGTGATTATATAATTAATATATTCGAATGAACTGTTTACTTGTTTGGCTATGGTAATTAGAAGCTCATACTACTACAAAAAACACATTCAACCACACAGCTTTACCGCGGTTCAGAGACCAACCGTCGTTAAAAACGACCCGGTGGCATAATTGTAAATATATGGACATTTTAATAGCTGTTGTTGCGTAAATCGTAGCAAATTAAAAACCCCTAAAATTCTACATGATTTACCAATTTAACCGTGATAAAAAAACCTAGCTATCGGTCTTTGAGCGTTCCACGCCGCTCATATCAAAAAAAAATTAGTCACTATCCGATCTCATTCCTCCTTCCCGCTCCCGCTCATATAAAAAAACAAAATTCACTGAAATATTTTGTCTTTCAATCGATCTCAGGCGGCCGCCATCACCACCACCACCACCTTGTCATCGGCGTTGCTATCTCCGCGGCCGTCTCGATCGATCTCCCGGCCATCTCGAAATCTCCTCTCCCTCACCCAAATACCCATTAAGTAAGTTAGAACCCTAATCTCTAATATTAGTAGTTTTTCAATTTTTGTTCATAGTTTTTAGAGGGTATTGCGATTTTCTGTTTATCGTATATTTACCGATTTTAGTTTTTGTTCTCGTTAAAACCATATCACTAATGGCTCTGTTTGACCGTGTGTGCGTGTGTTTGCTTATATACATACACACTTAATTTGTTAGTTAATGGGTTATTTCACATAATAACCCAATGAGATTTGAGACTCTTTCTTTGGAACTTTAATTGGAGATATTTTGTTTAGTTTAGTGTGATTGCTATTGTTTCTATTGGAGCACTTGTTTATAATTTGAGAAGGTTTCGATGCTATTACAAAAGATGATTATGCCTGGTCATGTTGATAGGTTTGACTTGAATTCAGGGGGAAAGGAATCAAAATACAGGGGATTGCATTAGGTGGCTTGTGCTCATTCTAAGTCATATAGTTCAACATACATCTTTTTTCTCGCTTTTGTTTTACCTTTGATTAATTTGCATATAGTTTTAGGTCAATTTTGTTTCTTGATTTGCTTAAAAAGCGATGGTAAAATTTGTATCAAGCTAAGTATTTGCTTAGAACTATAATTATTTGCTCAATTATTTTTTTGTTTTGTGCATCGGCGCTCTCGTGCCTACCCGATTGGGGGTCGAGTTTTCGCCAAGATTCGATTGCGACTGCAGAAAAAGAGGTGGGAATATTTTGAGAATAAATTTCGTAAGAAATCTACTTACCTTGCCCCATCTTATTCTTCCAATGTAAACATTTGTTGTTAGTCTCATCAATTTTGATTGCGATTCACTATTTTTTCATTTCGAAAAATAAAATTAAGAATTAAAACACAACGACATTACCAGCCCCATCCCCTTCCCCGCTCGCCGCCACCGCCTCCCTCTTTTAGCGACCTCCGAGTTCTATGCCACATGTAGGGGTTTGAGGAAATCATAAACTTATAATCAAATTATAATTACTCCATGTATATGATTGAACATAGATATGCAACTACTACATCTCTCGAGTTTTATAAGACTTTAATAGCTTGTACCGCATGACTCCAAGCGGAGGCAAATTAGGTTTCCTCAATCACTTTTTGGTTTGTTTGTTCGCAACTTTTTGTGATGTTGGTAGACATGCAAGTCAATCGACAAATATTAGACGGGGTATTTGCGATTTGCGTAACTTAATGAATTATTATATATAAATTGGTCAAATTTCAAGAGTGATATTTGAAAATTGTTTCTCTCAAACAGAGAGGACTCTGTTGTGTAAGAAGATTTCTTATTCTATAGTATAATATATGTACGAAAGTGGTACAAATTTGGGGTCATTTTGGATGTGTAGTTGTGGGCAACTCATTAGAATGATAGAGGTTATGTAACTCTCTCCAGATTTCTGTTAGGATGTATTCATGAATCTTGAGGGAAACCGGGGAAGCAAAGGAAAACAAGAAGTGGGAGATTGAAGGGTAATATTACATGAGGCATTTTTCTCAAAATATGGTCTATTAAAACATGTTCATTGTAAATCAGTAATATACTTTAGTTTTATTTCATTTCCTTTGCTCTTTTTTTTTTTTTTTTTTTCCATCTCTCATTTATTTCCTTTTCTTCACTTTGTAGGTTGTTGGTAGCTTGTGGATTGATCAACTGGAGTAACCTCTTTCTGAGCTATTTGTTGTCACTTCCTCGCATTAAGGTAACATAGAAATCTTTCAGTGTGTATAAATATATTTATTGATATATATTGTATATATGTGTGTGTATTGGTATATATATGAAATGGATGGAGGAGGGGACGCATGTTGATAAGTGTTGGTGGTTGAATTTTGATGTATATATGTTGGTTTTGAGAAGATGGTGATAAATGTTAGTTAATATATTTTAGGATTATTGTAATGATGAACTTTGATTCATATATATGTTGTTTGATATATGTATCTCATGCATTAATGTGTGCTCAAACACCTTAGACCCGTTTGGAATTTAACATCAAATAATGTGAATCTTCACAATTTGATACTAAATTCTAAATTGTCCACTTATTTGGACAGTTTGAAAATGTGTATTTCAATGTGATTTTATTAGTATATTGTTTGTATTGTGTATGTAGTAAAATTTTGGTGTAGTAAAATTTTGGTATGTTTCTCCCTTTTGTTGTGTGCGGGTGCACCGCAATATGTGTACTTTGAGCGAGGGGAGATTTGCCAAAATTTAACACCGTGATTTGTCGTTTAACATCTTCTCATTAATAGCTATTCTCGCAATTTATTGACACATTGATAAGAGGACAAAAATGGACCGAAGTTGGATGAATGCAAGTCGCATAAGCAATGAGTATGAGAACGGAGTTGAAAAGTTTCTGGAATTTGCTCGACAAAATCGAATGGAACGCAATGGAAAATACTATTGTCCTTGTATCAACTGTTTGAATTTGAGACGACATGAAGTTGACAAGATACGGGAGCATCTTATTTGTGATGGAATACATAAGAATTATAGAACATGGATATGGCATGGTGAAGTGGTAGACATCCCAACTGTGCAAATAGACGAAGATATGGACGATCGGCTAGAGGACATGATTCGTGACGTTGGTCGAGAGTCTTTTCAGCGAGCACATGTGTATGATACTATAAAAAGTGATTCAGAGACACCTTTGTATCCGGGGTGTAAAAATTTCACTCGGTTGTCAGCAGTGTTAAAATTGGTTAACGTGAAGGCAAGAAATGGGTGGAGTGATAAAAGCTTCACTGAATTGCTTGAGTTGTTGAAGGAGATGCTTCCAGAAGATAACACGTTGCCGAACCGTAACTATGAGGCAAAGAAGATTTTGTGTCCGATGGGTATGGAGTACAAGAAATTACACGCATGTCCTAATGATTGCATATTGTACAGAAAAGAGTATGAATCATTGCATAAGTGCCCCAAGTGTGGGGTATCACGATACAAAGTCAAGTATGGTGATTGTAGCAGTGATGAGAGCACAAAACAATGTTCCCCTGCGAAGGTGTTATGGTATCTTCCAATAATTCCAAGGTTTAAGCGATTGTTTTTGCGAATGCGTATGACGCAATGAACCTTACATGGCATGCAAATGCGAGAAAATGTGATGGACAACTTCGCCATCCAGCTGATTCTCCACAATGGAAGAAAATTGATCGCTTGTATCCAAATTTTGGGAGTGAGGCAAGAAACCTTAGGCTTGGACTTTCTACGGATGGAATGAATCCATATGGTAACTTAAGCACTAACCATAGTTCATGGCCTGTTTTGCTTGTAATATACAACCTACCTCATTATTTATGCATGAAGCGAAAATATATGATGTTGTCTATGATGATTTCTGGCCCAAGACAGCCAGGAAATGATATAGATGTTTATCTAAGTCCCTTGATTGAAGACTTGAGAATGTTGTGGGAGGATGGGGTTGATGTGTTTGATGGGTATCGGCAACACAGTTTCAAGATGCGTGCAATGTTATTCTGTACCATTAATGACTTTCCAGCATATGGAAACTTGAGCGGGTATAGTGTTAAGGGGCATCACGCATGCCCTATATGTGAAGAAAACACAGGCTACATACAACTGAAACATGGAAAAAAGACGGCTTACACTAGACATCGAACATTTCTCAGAGCTAATCACCCATATCGTAGATTGAAAAAAGCATTTAATGGATGTCAGGAGGATGGAATTGCACCACTCCTTAGCGGTAAGGAGGTTTATGATCGAGTGAAGGACATCAATGTTATCTTTGGAAAGAACCAAAAAAAGACTATTGAGTCGAACATTTGGAAGAAGAGGTCGATATTCTTTGATCTTCCATATTGGTGCGATCTAGATGTTAGACATTGTATAGATGTTATGCATGTGGAGAAAAATGTGTGTGATAGTGTAATCGGAACGCTTCTCAACATTAAAGGAAAGACAAAGGATGGTGTGAAGGCTCGTCAAGATCTGCTTGAGATGGGTATACGTCCGATCATGTAGGTAGCGGACATATTTGCCCCGACATGTCATACTTTATCAAAAATAGAGAAAACAAGTTTTTGTCGTTACTGCGGGACATGAAAGGACCGGCTCGAGGAGGAGGCCACACGGGGTTCCTTCGTTCCTCGGCCGTGAGGATATCTTGATCGCTACCATTGGGAAACCAGAGCACCGGTCGTGTTAAATCGCTGGATTTGGGGTGGGGATTCGTGATTACTTTGGAGCACGCGTTCACGTAAGCCCACCCCATCATCATCGATTAGCCAGCTGCCACGATGGATAGCGACGACAAAGAAGATTACGTTAGATGTCACACGAGGATTTATGAAGCAATTCGCCCTATACTTGAATCTTTGGTGCTCATTCCGACTGGAGTTGAGATAAACATACCTCTTGGTGCACATGACAGCACGAACGGAGTTGTGCTATTGCTATAGACCTTTCGGGAGGAGACTCATATTCATATCTCGATCGATGTGAGTTATATGTTGATGAGGATCCTCCCGACTAGTGGCCCTTGGGAGAGTTCATAAGGGGGTACAACCATACATGGGTTGCATCTATCCGATGATTTGGTGAGGGTAGTGGTTGAGGATGTTCGTGATGGTGATGCGCCGGTCCCCCGTGCCTACCACAGAGGTTAGTTTAGTACGAGAGGCACTAGGTGGTTTTATTGCATGGCCGATACATCTTGTCACAATCTGTTTACCCAAGGTATTTCATTATGTATTTCATTTATTAACAATTCAATTTGATAAAATATAGTTCTTTAATAATATTAAGTTACGTTTAGGATACCGAGCGACCCAAGAAACGGGTTCCACTGGCGATAGGCGGAACCCATTGATCCCATTTTCGAATTACTTAGAGTCGTCGCCGACCTTTACAAAAACCTTTGCAAGTTCCATGGGATGCGATTGTATTTGGCGTGGACAAAGTGATGTCCCATTGTACATACAATATCAAGAAGCATTGGAAATCTCTCGGGGTAATGTCTGTCTCGGCATATCGTTATACGATTGTGGATCATGTAAGTACATTTTCAATTTTAGGTCTAATTATGTGTTAGTACATGTATTGCTTTTGATTAACATTTTTTTTTTGGAACATGTTAGATTTCGAATAAATTAAGTATGGAGTCAGGTAAAGATGAAGTGTATGGATTCCTTGAGCCCCAATCCATACAAAATTCAGAAATAAGCAAATAGAATCCATTACGTATATTATGAGACATATGCGGGATACCAAAAAATGATTTACATTGGAGCTTACATCAACAAGTGAGTAAAACTCAATATGAACATATATATTATCCTCTATTCAATATGAAAGTATACACTTTATTTTTTTATGTCATATTAAATTAATAAACACTCATTTTATTCTCAATGCTATGCGTCATCGGGCAACTCTTGCTACTTTGTCCTAAGGACAATGTTGTTGTGTGGTTGTGTTCATTGAACAAAAAGCCCGACACCGACATCAAAGCCATATTACGAGGTAATCATTAGTACTTTGTAACACATTTGTGTTATGCTTAATTTGTGTCATATGTTTTGATCGTACAATATAGTTCACGTTTTTTTTTTTTTTAATTTAGTGCTATGACCTCATTTAATATGTTGGGTGGAAAGTCCAAGAGTAAATCCAAGAGCCTTCAATGGATTTTCCTAAAGTAAGTAAATTACAACTTTCGAATTTCCAAATCCACATTTTATTAGCTTGTACAACAATTATGTCTAATATATAATTAAATTTCACATTATTTATTTTTAAAGTGCAATAAACAAATCGGGGCTACGAGTGCGGTTATTACGTGATGCATTGGATGTACACCATAGTTCGAGCGGGTATTAGGGATTCGTGGCGGGAGGTAATATAGTTTTTTCTTTGTAACAAGTTAGATTGATTATAGTTTTTTGTTGTTATCGTGTTAATTACATAATAATTGCAGGTTTTTATGATGCCGAACCACTCTCGAAAAGACAATTGAAGAAGTTCGGGTGAATTAGGCGAGATACTTTTTAGATATCAAAAATAAGCCATCGGTATTTAGGAAATTCAAGTTAGTTAGGTATATTTAATAATTCCATTATATTAATCGCTTGTAGAATAATATGCTAACGCCTGGATGATTTGCATTTCATTCCATTGTGGTTTTTTTTTTCTCTTTAGTTTTATTTTTGATTAGGCTCTTGCTCAATGATTAATACTTTTGATTTTCATGTAGGCTATTTCCTAATTTTACTTTGCATTTCCATTCATTTTAAGCGTGTGCATGCATTGCGTGCTTTGAGGTTGTATTGTCTCATTCTTTCATAATCTATTGTAATTCTCTATGTTGCGACTTAATCTCGATCGATTGAGACTTTACTACACTTGAAATCTTCGATCCAACTTGAGGTCTGGCGATTTGCAACTAATGTAATTTTCTTGATGTTGGTTTAGATTTATGATGTATTGTGGATGACAAGTTAGGTGATTGAAATGATTGTTGATATTTAGGTGATTGTCGTTTAATTTTCTTTATATTGGGTTAGATTTTTGATGTATTGTGTTATGAACTAGTTTGTTAATATCATGGTTATCATGTTTATGACAAGTTTAGGAGATTGAAATGATTGTTTATATTTAGGTGATTGTCGTTTTATTTTTGGTATAAATGGTATTTTGGTTTAATTGTTGCCGTATTGTTTTGGGCTCGGATGGCGTATCATTTTATAATTAATTTGCACGAGGTTGTCATTTGCGTACTACAATTGAATTTAAAAAAAAATAAAATTTAACATCGGTTCCAAACACAACCGATGTAAACAATAAAAAAATTAACATCGGTTCTAATAACCGATGTAGAAGAATGCTTAGTTGACATCGGTTATTTTGAAGTAACCGATGTAGAACATGCACTTTCGACATCGGTGATTTAGGAAAACCGATGTCATATGTTTCATACTACACGGTACATTTTTGCAAACTAATCAATGTAAATTGTGTCATGCGACCGATGTAGAATATTTATTTGACATCGGTTTAATAACCGATGTCGAAAAGTCCATATATACAACATCGCTCATTCAACATCGGTTCAAAAACCGATGTTGAATGTCCCTCGTAACCGATTTTAAAAAGGTTATTTGTAGTAGTGTCATTGTGCTCTAACGTGAATTGTATGATTCTCTATGGTGATATTATGATGAAATCGAGATATATGATCTCTATGTGATGAGATTGAAATGAAATTGAGATATGTGATCTCTATTGGTGTTATTGATATGGAAATGAGATATGCGATCTCTCCGATGTTATTGATCTTGAAATAAAATATGTGATTACATAAAATGCATTCATCGAGATTAATGGATTCGTTATGGCCACTAATGACCTTGAATCACGAAATTACGAGTCATCCGAATTTCGGATTACGAGTATCGTCTGACCACCCCGAGTTCACCGAACTCTACGTGAAATAAAGAATTACAGTACCATGGCCATCTTCGTGATCACGATTTATTCTTGGTAGTAGGCGGCTCATAACAAAGTAAAAAGAATATGACTAAGCACGTGCCTTTATGTGGTTATGAATATTATGAACAAAGAGTGTGAAATGATTGTGATTGTGACAATATGCTTGTGTGATGTTAAATAACTTGTTATTGGATTATACTTCTGAGCTTGCAACTCACCAAATGCAATGTTGTCAATTTTTAGTTCTTTGTAGATAAAAGGTGATCCGTGAGGTGTGTGAAGTTAAAAGCATGGATCAAAGGTCGTCATTTGGATTCCCATCCTTCTCCCTCACTCATCATTTGCATATCATATAGGGAGTTTTGTTTTTGATCCGTATATAAAAAGGCACGTTCGTTAATGTTGTGTAATATGGATGAATGCACATATGTGAACGCGAGTCTTTGCTAAATCATTTTGAGTAAATGCTTCCGCTTGATTAAGAAAAGGTTATAATCGATGATTAATATATTAATCTCATGCGCAACGCAATATTTGTCTTTGCCTATGATTTATATATTTATATGATATAAATACGTGTTACAAGGGTAAGGGTGTTACAACTTAGGTACTTGTTTTAGTCCATAAAGTGACTTAACAAGTTTACACACCTTCGCTCTTGACCAAGGTGCAATGTACCCTCGGGTTGTTCCATATAGATCTCTCTTCAAGCTCACCATTCAAGAAGGCGATGTCTTAACATCCATTTGATGTATCTCAAGGTTATGCAAAGCTGCAATAGCAATGAGAACACGAATGGACGTAATCCTCGTGACAGGAGAATATGTATCGAAGAAGTCATATCCCCCCTTTTGTCTAAACCCTCTAGCTACCAATCGGGCTTTATACTCGTCAATAGATCCATCTGCTTTATACTTCCTTTTAAGGATCCACTCGCATCCCAAAGGTTTGCAACCTGGTGGGAGATCAACCAACTCCCAAGTGTGATTTTGCATGATGAAATCTATCTCATTATTGATAGCTTCTTTCCAGAGAGGAGCTTCTGGACTAGACAATGTTTCTTGAATAGTTCGGGGTTCGTTTTCTAACATATAAGTTAGAAAATCAAGACCAAAAGACTTAGCTACTTTTGTCCTTTTACTGCGTCTTGGTTCCTCTTCATCATCACTTTGAGGTAACCTTGCAGTATCATAATTCCGTTTACTCGAACTTTCTTCTTTCCGTTCTTTGTTTGGAAAGATATTCTCGAAGAATACAACATTCCTTGATTCAATGATCATACCTTCATTTATATCAGGAATTGCTGAGTTGTGCACTAAGAAGCGATATGCACTACTATTGTTAGCATATCCAATGAAAGCACAATCGATCATCTTAGGACCGATTCTAACTTGTTTCGGCTTAGGTACTTCGACTTTAGCCAAACACCCCCACACTTTGAGGTATTTATATGACGGTTTACGTCCCTTCCATAACTCATATGGAGTTTGGTTTACCTTTGTGTGGGATCTTATTAAGAATGTAGTTTGCGAAAGTTTGGCTTCCCCCACAAGTTTTGGTGTAAGTTTAACTTAACAACATCGCATTCATCATCTCCTTAAGAGTACGATTTTTGTGTTCGCAACACCATTTGATTGAGGTGAGTAAGGTGCAGTCGTATGATGAATTATACCAGCTTCCGAGCAAAATTCTTCAAACGGAGCAACATACTCTATGCCTCTATCACTTCGAATCATCCTAATTTTCAAATTAAGCTGATTTTCAACTTCATTCTTATAAGTTTTAAAAGCTACAAAAGCTTCATCTTTGCTTTTCAAAAGATATACAAAACAATATCTTGTGCAATCGTCTATAAACGTTATGAAGTTCTTTTTCCCACCTCGAGTTTGCACAAGTTTTAAATCACACACATCTGTATGAATTAACTCGAGTGGTTTGGTACTTCTCGTTACCGATTGAAACGGTGCTTTGACCAATTTTGCTTCAACACAAATTTCGCATTTGTCTTGTGAATTGGTTTTAAACGTAGGTATTAATTCCAGATTCACTAACATTGTATTGAAGTTTACGTGTCCTAATCTATCATGCCATAAATTAGAACAATCCAACAAGTAAACAGAAGTAACGTTTTTATTTTTCGCTTCTTGGCGGAAAACAGACATTACACTCATTTTAAACATGCCCTTATCAAGGTAACCTTTATATAAAAACTGACCATTCTTGGTCATTACAAACTTGTCGGACTCAAACACTAGTTTAAACCCGGCCTTACTAAGCAAAGGACCGGAAACTAAATTCTTGCGGATGTCCGGGACATGCAGCACATCTACAAGCGTAAGCTCCTTTCAGGAAGTCATCTTGCTCACCACCTTTCCAAGCCCAACGATGTTGGAAGTCGAAGAGTTCCCCATGAACAACTTCCATCCATTAATCGGAGTGTAGGATGAGAACATCTCCTTGTCGGCACAAATGTGATGAGTAGCCCCAGTATCTATCCACCATTCCCTTGGGTTATCCACCATATTAGCTTCAAACACAACGACGGAGAGATCGAGCTCCGACAGGTCGATTGGAACCGACTTGTCCTCCGTCACATTGGCTTGTTGGTTGCCATCTTAATTGCCCTTCTTCGGGTGTCGGCAATCCTTAGCCATGTGGCTTGGTTTGCCACAGTTGTAGCAATCACCCTTAAACTTTTTGGCCTTTCCTTTTTCCTTCCCGGAGTGCTTGCGTTTCTTGCTAGTGCTCGATTCAGCAAGATTGGCCTTAGCCACCGCCCGTTCACTTTCTTTGGATTTCACATCGATTTTGATTTGTCTTATTCGATGCTGGCTTGAACAATCGATCCTCAAGCCCTATCTCTTTGCGCTTGGCTTGAGGTAATTTTGAAGTCCTTCCACAAATTATTATTTTTCTTTAAATATTTAATTATCTATTTAATTCCTCTTAATTACTTACCGGTGGTCAAGTCAACAAATAATAGTCCATGAAGCCTAATTCATTGTAAAAAGTCCTTAAGGCCCAATTTAAAAAAAGCAGGCCATGTGGTCCACAATTTCAGGTAAAGATGTTAAAGCGGGTTGGCCCTATCTGTTGGGTAAAATGTTGGTGAAGGTTTCTGTTTAGGAAGAAAATGCCTAGGATAAGTGTATAGGCTTTGGTCCAAAAAGAATAAGGGCCTTGAAGCCCAAGCCCAAGCCCAAGCCCAGGCCCATGGCCCTCGACCTAGACCGGGCCGGACCGAGCCGAGCCGAGCCAGCCGAAGGCGGCGGCGGTGGCGTGCGCGCATGTGTACTTTGAACCAAACCCACAAGCATGTAGGTCCTCACTCCTTTAAAAACTTGGGTGCCCCCAAGGGCCCAAACCAATTTGTCCAACTTGGGATATATTAAGTGTGCAAACTTATCCTCATTTTCCTATGTGGGATGGAGTATCTCTCCTTGCCCACATTTTCCATTTTCCATACCATTTATTTGTATTAAGTGGCTAAGTTCTAGCATTAATTTCTCATTCACCCGCAATCGGTTTTGTGAAATTCCAAATGCTATTCTCATCTACTCACTTAGTAGAATTTTTACAAATAATTTAATTCCATTTTTCACTAATGGAAACCACTTAATTATTTGGTCAAAATCGGGTCAACACCCATTTCTCAAGACCAAAATTCCAACACTATCGGTTTCGGACCAACTCTAGCGGGCTTTTGGCTAAACAGACTTCGGGTTAAATGGGCACTATCAAACATGTTGACAATATTGCAGACCTAACTCTAACTTTAGTGGGCTTCGAGCTACACGTGCCACTAATGGTTTATAAGCTAAAAAATTAAACTTTTATAATTAAATCTAAAATTTTAATGTAACATGTATATATTGGCATTCAAACTAAATATACAAACCAAATGATCCATAATAATAAATATCACACATAATTTAAAGTAATTGAATTATATGGACAAAATCTTAAAGTCCAAACATTCAACATTTAATAATTAAATAAAAGCATACCCGGATTATATATGTTTTATGTAATTCAAAAAAAAAAAGAATGAGCCAATTAATAAATGTAATTATTTTTATCATATAATTAATTGGATGCCATGAAATTAAGATTGTATTAGATTAAAATTACAAATTCTTTCTGATGATACCCGAGCAGAGCTGGACAAGAATACACACGTGGCAAGATAAGTCCTGTTGGCGTCAACTTGGCGTGTGGACCGACCAAGATACAGAGCGAAGCTCATCGAGTGACCGGGGACCAACCAAGGAAGCTTACTAAGACTAAAGAAGCCCCGGCCTGGGAGTCAACGGTAGTCGAGTTGAAGACTAAGTGGCAGACCAATGTGCCACTTGGCCCCACAATGATGGGATAACCCAACAAGCACTATTTGACACATGACACTCATGCCAATCATGCACAACAAGAAAAGGACAAGTGTCCCACTCAAGTTGTAGCTAGTGAAAAAGTGCATAACTAAATGTAATGATATAAATAACACTCATTAATGAGGAAAAAAACAAGAGAGAAATAGGACAAAAAACATATATAAACTTGTACATAAAAACTCTGCCAAGCTAGAGGCCGACCAAATACTTTCTGCTCGGTTATTCAATAAAAGGCATTTCACAACCACTTATTATATATTCAGCTAGCATATTTGCATTTTGTTTGTTGTTGAGCGAAAACAAGCATCAATAAGTTGGCGCTAGAAGGAGAGTCGTTAGGTCTAGTTACATTTTCAAAAATGTTCCAGCTAAGTGTTGCTATTTTCATTTTGTCAAGTCCAATCATGAGTGAAGGAGACGACACAAGGAACCACCAAAGGCATTACCCACCCCAAGATAATTGCAATCCTCCCCCAACCGAGGCAGGGGGCACGACGTTGCTGCCTATCCAACAACTCTTGACAAATCCAGAGTACATCCAAAGAATGGCACAGTTGGTAAGTCAAGAGTTATGAGCTCCCCAGCCCCAAATCCAAGCACCTCCTCCACCTGCTCCTCCCCAACCTGCTAACGCTGTGCAAAATGTTCAGCCCACGGCCCAGCAAAAGCAGGATAACCCGGAAGCAATCTCTCAGAATAGACGTCCAGAAAACTGGCAAGACCAAAATGACATAAGTTGATATTAGGGCTAGCAGCCCGGTGGAAGAGTCATCCCCCAGATCCAACGTGGTCACCGGGTCCCATCAGTCTTTGACTACCTAGGGACGGAGCCCCTTAGAGCCGAACCAAAACGTTCCATTTAGTCCAGGATACAATACCCTGGAATGAGGACCCCAGTCCCCATAACAAATGAGATGCTGAGATACGCCGTCTCAGACATAGATTTATTGAGTTGGAAGACACACCGGAGGAGGCCCCTACCAACCAAGCCAGGTGTCAGGTTGGCCCGATATTATATCACCTTTTTTCATGCATATTTTGTCGACCCCGTTGCCTACTAAATTTAAGGTCCCTTAGATCAGTATATACGATAGAGAGACCGACCTGGCTACACATCTTCATAAATACCTCGCATCTTCATAAATACCTCGCTTGGACCGAGCTCTATGGTCCCAAAAATGCGATATTTCACAGGGCATTCCCGCTGACTATCGGTGACCGAGCTCACCGTTGGTTCTGCACTTTCTTTCACAGGGGTCAATCCACTATTGGAACGATCTTGCAGATCGGCTTTTACCACGCATTTCCTAGCCTCCGGGTCCAAGCAGCCCTAATCGCGCTAATAGTCTTCAGCACTGGTAGGGTTTAGTATTGTGCCCATAAGCTTGTCTCTCTACGAAATTGATATTGACGTGATTCAAGTAGCTATGAAAAACTAAAATAAATGGATACAACTTTCATGAAGACACCAGGACCAAGATCCGACCGTGTGGGTGGACACGGTCGTGCAACATGTCTGCGGCTGAATTGGTCTTATTTTCCTACTAGAACTCTACAAGTGATCTCTTTAAGCACCTATATAAAGAGACCAAGGCTTGCACGAAAATTCATATATCCATATAACATATAACACACCAAAATACACAACAACACAAGATCAAAGATCTTTTGAGAGAGGAGGACTAGGTTATGAAGAACACCACAAGGCCTTTCACATCTACGGAAGCACAAGAGCTTCGAAGGCTTGGAAGGAAGATCCATCATGGTAAGAATGGGTTTTATTTCTTAGTTTAGATCTCTTATCTTTTAAACGATGTCACAATATTGATTTCAAGTTTGTCTATGAATTCATTATCAAAGTTTGGCTAATATTTCGGATCCTAGGACATAATCAAAATTGTGGATTCATGTTAAATCTTGAGTAATTGTTTTTTTTGTTGATTAATGTGTTCTATTTTATGAAGTCGAGTGCTTATTCTTAATTATCGATTACTTATCCAATAATTTTCATATCATACTTGTTAGTCCATGATCCGGAGGTGAGTTCTAGCAAGACAAAAATCGAATTTAGACATAAATAGGGTAATGTATCGGAGGACTACTTCTGTTTTTGGGGAGTATTTCGATTCAAAGATATGTTGGGAGTTATAATAGTTGTGATGGATTGGGAGACCTCAATTATTATTAATCTACTGTTTATGCGCCACCCTGGAGGGAGAATGGACTAGTTTAGGAATTGAACCACATAAACGCATGAATTGGTTTTGTGAAACATTAATTGGATTTAATATTGAAGAAATATGTTGAGATTATGTGCCTAGGGCTGCTTCTATATTTGTTGAAAATACTTGTGGAGTTTGCAAATTTATTTTTTTTATTATTTTATTTTCGACTTATATAATATTCTTGTGATTCATCCACTTCAATAAAATTGGAATGTGATGTTGTTATAGCCTAAGTGTCTCATAGTCAATCCCTAAGGAATACGACCTTGCTTGTTATTATCCTATAAACTGCATTGCACACTTGCAGTATAGAGATCTAAATATTTTTGGCGAACAAACGGGTTATAAATCCTTTCAGGAGGCCATGAAGAACACTCTGACTCAGCCACCATCCGTAATTTGTAAGGATATCCAAGATTTGAATTTGCTACCGCCAGCTCGGCCGCTAAGAGTTAACGCATCAAAGCTCGACAGTTCGTGGTACTGTTATTATCATAAGTTACCTGGGCATGAAGCTGATGAATGGTGTGACCTTATTCACAAGATCTGTCGTATTGTCGGGAGGGGAGGCCTAAAGCATTATCTTCGAGGCCTGACGCCCCCACCATAAGCCACTAGAACAAATCCGGAAAAATGGTGGTCAACCAGCCCGTACCACCAATAATCGAAAATCATGACTAGGAAATCCTAACTCTCATAAACACCAACCAGACTGAGGACCGTCGATCTACTCGCAAGAGAAAGTCAGATGTCCTAGAAGCATCCAATGCAGGACATCGTGTCTGGGTAGCTGAGGTTAAACAGGGCATACCCAATGGATACTTTTCTTTTTCAGACCAGGATGCCAACCAGCTGATCCACCCCCACTCGGACCCTCCGGTAATTACCGCACTTATACGTGGCATCCCAGTCCATCATATTTTGGTTGACTCGGGCAACTATGCAACAGTGATATATATTGTAGCCTTTAGAAGGATGAACATAGACGATTATTTCATTCGACCATGCAACGTCAACATCATCGGGTTAGGAGGAGGAAATTTTTTGTCTATTGGCGAGTCGACCTCCCATTTCAATTTGGCCAAGGGGAGATCAAAAGAACGATCATGACCAACTTCAAGATCGTTAATAGTGATTCAAAGTACAATGCCATTTTGGGGTGACCAATCCTATACCACCTAGAGGCTGCCATCTCCATTTACCATTTCTGTATGAAATTCCTTACTCCGGATGGAGAGGGAGAGCACAAGGGCAACCAAAGAGAATCCAGAGAATGTTCACTCAAATTACGGCCAGTAGAGATTAACACGATAGATAAAGAAGAGTCGAGAAACTGCCAGGGATTATTCCACAAGTTCCAACTGAATTCGACCCAGGAAGAAGACCTGGAAAAGAGCCAATGACCGCTGAAGAAGACTTCATCCTTCAGAAAAAAGAAGAACAAAGTAAGAAAAGGAAACACGCAAGCCGACAGAGTTGGTTGATATAGTAGATGTCAATATGATGTGATCAGGCCGACAGCTCAGAATCGGGCATGACCTTCAAGAACCGCTCAAATATGAGCTGATCATCTTCTTGATAAACAATCTCGATGTTTCTTCCTAGTCACACTCAGATATGCCACCCGAAGCACGCCTGCCACCGCCTTAATATTGACCTGACCTACATGCCAGTTATTCAGAAGAGGAGAAAGTTGGGGTCGTAATAACCAAATCAGGTCATGTACTCATATTTGACTATATGGTCGACGCCACTTCTGGTCATGAACTCATGAGCTTCATGGATGCCTACTTAAGGAATAACCAAATTAGAGTGCACCCGGACGATGAGGAGAACACCTAATTTTATTCTGCTTGGGGCTTATATTGCTACAAGATGATGTCGTTTGGGCTAAAGAATGCTGGGGCTACCTATCAAAGGTTAGCCAACAAGATGTTCGATAATTTGATAGGTCAGACCATGGAAGTATATGTTGATGATATGCTTGTAAAATCTTTATATGCTTCCGATCACATATCCGCCTCTACAAAATGTATAGTATTTTGTGCGAGTATAAGATGATGTTAAATCCAAAACAATGCATGTTAGGGTTGGGTCAGGAAAATTTCTAGGGTATATAGTTAGTCAAAGAGACATTGAGGCCAATCCAGATAAAATAAAAGCAATAATCAACCTCGAACCACCCAACTCAGTTAAAAGAGTGTAGAGCCTAACTGGGGGCCTAGCCGCACTAAGTCGTTTTGTGTCAAGGTCGACAGATAAGTGCAAGCCATTCTTCGAAATTATGAAGAAAAATAAGAATTTATAATGGACTAAGCAGTCACAAGTAGCTTTTGAGTCTCTGAAATGGTACTTGGCCACTACCACGGTTCTCCAAAAATTTGTACGTGTACATGGTATCTTTGGGTATGAAGTCAACTCGGTTCTTATTAGGTTGGACAAATCCATCCAGGACCCACTGTACTACATCAGCTAGGATCTGAACGATGTCAAGCTAAGGTACCCACCCATGGAAAAATTGGCATATGCACTAGTAGTTTCTTCTCGAAAGTTGAGGCTTTATTTCTTGGATCATAAAATCATTGTCCTAACGAATTATCCCCTCAAGCAAGTGATGCATCAACCAGACATATCTGGACGGATGATTTAGTGGGCAGTGGAGCTCAACCAATTTGACATTTTGTATGAGCCCCGAACAACAATAAATGGGAAAAGCCCTGGTAGATTTCGTACCCGAGTTCATGCCGTCAGTTCAGCTCAACATCGATGAAGAACAAACACGAAAACTCTTTGTCGATGGATCTTCCACCGCAGACCGAGCAGGAGGTGGAATTGTGATAATCAATCCTGATGAAATATGTTATTGCTCGGCCATGCAGTTCCAGTTCCTGCGACAAATAACGAGGTCGAGTATAAAGCCCTGTTGGCGAATTAGAAATGGCAACATCCATGGGTTTGAAAAAGCTAATTATTCATAGTTACTCCCACTTTGTGGCCAACAAAATTAATGGAGACTATGAAGCCAAAGAGCCCAAGTTATCCCAGTATTTGGAGCTCACAAAAAATAAGCGCTCCCAAATCAAAGCAGAGATCATTCATATTCCGAGGAGCAAACATGTGCAGGCGGACGCCCTAGCTCGACTTGCATCTAGTGCGGGCACCGACCTCATCGAAAACGTGATGGTTACTCACCCATCTTCTCCATTTTTAAGCACAACAATGATCAATGACAACAAGAGCACCGAGCTGACATGGATGACCCCAATCATCCAGTATCTTGAACATGGTGTCCAACTAGAGGACAAAGCCAAAGCAAGGACGTTGAGGACACAAGCTGCTTGGTTCACTATTGTTGATGGAGTCTTATACAAGCATGGCTACTCGTTTCCCTTGCTCAGGTGCCTATCTGAAATCGAGGCTGAGTACGCCCTCAGAGAATTGCATGAAGGTATCTGCGGAAACGATGTTGGAGGTCAGTCATTGGCTTACAAATTGATTCGACAAAGATATTATTGGCCTTCACTTAAACGAGATGCCATTTCTCCGGTGAGAATATGCAAAAATGTCGAAAATTTGCACCGGGGTCGATTCCATCAAGCTTGACTCACCTCAAAAAGATTCGAGTCCTTGGCCATTTCTCAAGTGGAGAATAGACTTGATCGGACCTCTCTCTATTGGCAAAAGGAGTGTGAAGTATGCCATTGAAGCAGTTGAGTATTTTACCAAGACCATCATCCTAGTTGAGATTGGTGCCCCAACATTTCAAATTGCAAAATTCTCAGAGGATGCGAATGAAGCCGTTCTGAGAGTCAAGCTAGATATATTGGACGAGAAGAGGTGCAATGCCGAGATAAAAAACGCAGTGTATAAACAAATAAGTGAATGGTATTACAACTCTAAAGTGCGAGAAAGAAGGTTCCAGGCCGACGACCTAGTCTTGAAAAGAGTTACCGGGGCTGATCCGGGTCTACTAGAACCGACCTGGGAGAGATCTTACAGGACTAGCAATGTTTTACAGAATGAGTTGCACGAGCTCGAATATTCTAATGGAGAAAAAATCAACCACCTTAGGAATGTAGTCTATTTGAAGAAGTATTATCAATAAAATTGTCTATTCTCGTCCTAGCTCCGAACACATTAATCTCGGCCTAGATCCAAGCACGTTAATCTCATCCTAGATCAGAGCGCATTACTTGACAAATTCTTATCTTATAAGTCTCGGCCAAGATTTAAGCACATAAATCTCACCTAGATATGAGAGCATTACTTAACAAATTCTTATCTTGTTAGTCTCAGCCACGATCGGAGCACATCAATCTCGGCCTGGATCGAAACACATTACTTAAACAAATTCTTATCTTGTCAGTCTCAGCCTAGATTCGAGCACATTAATCTCGGCCTAGATTCGAGCATATTACTTAATAAATTCTATTTTGTCAGTCTCAGCCAAGATCCAAGTACATAGGGATGGCAATGGGGCGGGTCAAAACCCGTCCCCGCATCAAACCCGCCCCGACGGGGCGGGTCTAAACCCGCATAAACGGGTCCCGGGGCGGGTCTTGGGTCCAACATTACAAAACCCGTCAGGGTTCGGGGCGGGTCCCGGGTCCAATAAGACCCGCCCCGGACCCGCCCCGCTATATGAATTTTTATTATATTTTTAAATATATATTGAGATATTATTGCTTTATTTACTTTTATATTTGAGTGTTTATTGATTTTAATTTACTACTATAACATCTTATAATATTCTATTTTGAAGATTGATTTTGAGTATTAGTTGAGTAATATTGCGAGAACCAAAAAAAATCTTAATAGTAGCTAAATTTAGTTAATTATACAATTAGCTGAATGAAAAAATTTAGTCAATTTCCACAAAATATTGGGATGATATTAGTCTTTGGATTATACTAGCTTACAGAAAAGTTGTCCTACTTGAAATGTTGAATAATCTAATTACTGGCTTCATGAAACTAAATTCTTTCTTCTATGGCATTATGAAGGATGCCATGTGCAGAGGTCAAAGGCAGCGGTAAATGGTAACATATGTATAAAAGTGTGAATGAATTATGGCTCAATAAATTTGTAGCTCAATAGTTGTAAAAATCTTAATATTAACTAATTAGTTGTAAAAAATAATTATAGTAAGTTGCAAAATTATATTTATTTAATTTTGACCTATTGACATTTGATTGATTTTGAAATTTGACCACAAATACAAAAAGAAACAAATTATTATAAATTAAAAAATATATTGGCGGGTTTTGAGGCGGGGCGGGTCTTGAAGCGGGGCCGGGCGGGTCCCAGGTCTTAATTTTTCTTGGCGGGGCGGGTCCCGGGTTTGTCCAAACCCGCCTCAAACCCGCCCCATTGCCATCCCTACAAGTACATTATCCTAGGCCTAGATCCGAACACATTACTTAGAAAATTTTTGAAAATAAAGTGCAAGTTCAAACAAGCACATCATGAGAGGAGCTGGAAATAGGAGTTTCATTGATAACAAAATATTTACAGAGTATAGGCCGGGGCCAATTACAAAATAGAAAAATAAAAAAAAATCCTAAGGAGTAGGATGCTGGCCATCTTGGGGCTGGTCGTCAGGAAAGGTCGGATCCTGAGGCATTGATGATACTTCTTCAATGCCTTACTCCTTAGCCAGGTCACCTTCCTCCTCATAATCAGCTACTCCAGGACATCGAGGCTTGGCCTCCTCAATGTTGTCCCATATCAACGAGCTCTTCCTCAGTGAGCAATAGTCTTGCCCTTCTTTAGGTCATCCAAGACTTCACTCATGCTCGTGGCATGACCACAAGTGAGTATAAAACCATAAGTCTCAGATTTTTTGAAAGTCTTTGTTGTTGCATGGCAGGCCTCTTGACGGGCCTCCTCGAGCTATTTTTTGAACTCTTCCTCACACCTAGTCAGCTCTTCCTGGAATTTGGTTACCTCTTCAGTCAGCTCCTTGACCTGCACTTAAGAGTCTCCTCAGCCAATTTCGCCATATTCCTGGTGTTCGCCAAAAACCTTTGGATCATACAACTGTAAGTGTATAGTGTAATTTATAGGATAATGGAAAGCAAGATCGTATTCCTCAGGGATTGATATGTGAAATACTTAGGCTATAATAACATCGCAATCCAATTTCATTGAAGCGACCGAATATCAAGTTTTAATAAAAATCGAAAATAAAAGAAAAATAAATAAATTTGCAAACCCAACAAGTATTTTCAACAACCACTGAAGCAACCTTAGGCACATAATCTCAACATGTTTCTTCAATATTAAATTCAATTGAAGTTTCAAAAACCAATTCATGCATTTCTATGGGTTCAATTCTTAAAATAGTTTAATCCCCCTCCCGAGTGGCACATAAACAATAGATTAAATATAATTGAGGTCTCCCGATCCATCACTGTAACGCCCCAAACTCAATAGACCAAACTAATAAGAAAATACCAATTATCAGGTACATCTCTGGATTTATACCAACTTCGCCTCCACAAGAATAGTTACCCAAAACTACAATAACTGAAATATATAACTTGACGAAATCTAAATCTATGGAAAAGTCCAGAAAATCTGAGATACATGCCTAAGTTTATTACATATAATACAACGGAAGTCTTAACTTACAAAATAAAATAAGGACAAATAATATAAAATAAGATGACAACAATGCCCTAAGTGAAAACTAGTCCAATCCAGTAGTCTCAACGCTACTATTCTTGCGTAAGTGGTTCGGTGTTAGTCTCACCAATCTCTGAAAAATTTAGAAAACATGGGATGAGCTAAACGAGCCCAGTGGGTAGGGGATGGGAATGCATAGTAGTTAAGGAAATGAGAAACATATAATTTTTTTTAATAAAATATCGAGCAGAGTATTGGGTCTGCAAAATAGTTTTCATTCGTATAAAATAGATATAAAATAATCAGACATTAAAATTACTCACAAACTTATAGAATGATTTTAAGGAAATAATATTTATGATCATCACGGTCATGTAGATATAACACAAGTTCAAATGCGAAAAAAATAGTTTCGGTAATTGAGACGATTTTTAAACAAACAAAGTTCTATGCCCCATTATATAACCCAACGTTCGGGATAAACAAAATAACGTTGGACCGATGTGGAATAAACACTGCACTCTAATGTTCCAATTCAAGCCTGATTTTAAAACGGGCAAGGTTCCATGCCCCATTTTAAAACCCAACAAGATGCACAAAATAAATGCAGGGTCGATGTTGATTAAACACCGAACCCTATTGCATTCTCCAACTCACCAGGATGAAGCCTCCAGGCACTTTATTCCTCCGAGTGGCTCGATGACTCTTTAGTTGTGGGTTTATACCCAGAGTTCGTCATATTCCGGATCATACCAATATTACGACCCAAGTTTCGCTGCCGTCTCCGGCCAGACCAGAAAAATGGAAATAGACACATGTGTAGTCGAGCAAACATCAATAGGCGACCTGTTCGATTGACTGCCCAAACCACACACGCCAAACGAGAAACAGGAAATAGGATTCATAGTTACTACTCGAACATTATGAAGAAATACGGACATCCCACAACAGTTTTTTAAAAAAAATTTAAACAATACAACAATTTTTGAAAATTTATAGATTGACCCCAAAAATTTCAATTTTTATGAAATTACTACAAAACTTTTAAAACCTACAAAATCCACTCCAAGTTCCTTAAAAATATAAAATAAATCCAAGTCAGTTTTCAAATTCACAAAAATGGGTAGGACAATTTCTAGAAATTGCAATTTGGCCCTAGATTCTTGATTTTTACTAAATTCACCTACAAACTCTTGATAAATTAAAATTTAACCCCTACTAATCAAAGTAATCAACAAAGATCCACAAAATAACCTTTTTAAAGCTTTCAAAAATAGCCCCATAATTTTAGTAATTATAAATTAGCCTCCAAATTTAACAAAATTTTGATTAAATAAACCAACCATCAATTTGTCAAACTATGACAATTATCACATAATCACACATATAAATGCATACAAGCTCAATCAATTTCATGATTTAACAATAACTTTAAGAAACTCATTTGAAAAAAGATAGAATAAATTTTTGCCCACCTTCAATTGAACACCGATTCTTCGAGTTTTCCTTAATAGCACCTCGATTAAAGCCTCCACTACTCGCCTACACAATTTATCAACTCGGCTCAAATTGTTAAATATTTAAAACCATTGCATGTCCGTCAAAACTTGAAAGTATTAAGGATCAACTTACAAGCCTAAGTACCTCAAGAACTAGGCAAGCTAATCCCCAAGTTAATTTCAAGATTTCACCAACGTTGATCTCAATTGATGCCACGATAGCCACGGCTTCATGAATGGTCACACCCAAAATTTGACTGTCGTTAGATTAATATTGTTTAGAGGATTAAAAAGTATGGGGAAAAGATGAAATAAGGAAGAAAATTCTTGGTTTGCTCCTTGATTAACTCGACAGATTGGTGAGGAAATGGGAAGACTAACATGTCATAAACTATTGTGCATAATGTGAGAATGTGAGGGGGTTTGGTGGTGGTGGGTAGAGTATTTGTGTGAGAAATGGAGAAGAACTTGAAATATAATTTGGGTCTCTCCCTCACTGCACCCACGGCTAGTCAAGAAAAAGAGAGAAAATAATTCTTGTTTTGGTGGCTTTGTTCAAATTGGAGTGTAGAACTGAGATTGAGAAGTGCTCATGAATTTATATAATTTCTCCAATTGGGCTTGACTTGGGCTAAGTCTAAATGGGTTTTGAGTTGACGAACTTGAGAAAAGGCAAAAGTTGTTAATATGATTTGGGCTAAAGGTTGATTGATAAAATATTGATGATGGGGTTTAAGAATTTGGTTAGGAGTGGGCTTAAATGAAATTTTTGTTAATAAAATGGGCTTAAAATATTGAATGAGTAGAAACAAACTGGAAGATGATTAATATCTATGCTTTCTTTATAATGATTAACTTCTAAAAATAATACTCTAGTGACGTCTTAGGTAAAGTCCTCATCACCCACCGATATTTATGATTCATTAGGCAAAATGATGAAAGCTTTGAGCACATTACATCCTCACACACATTATTAAACAAGGAAAACAGCCAGCTCAAAAGCCAAAACTCACAGCTGACTAAAGAACTGAGTACTCTGAGTCACATAGCTGATGAGAACAAAGAGCTGGAGGCTGAGAATGCTAAACTAATAGCAAAGATAGCTGCTATAGAAAAGAGGGAAAATGATCTCAAAAATGTGATTGCATCATTCACAAAGGCATCTAAATCATTGGATATTATTATGAGCCAAAACGAGTGTGGAGATAAGACAGGCATAGGATTCAATTCCTTTATGCACAGTCAAACTTCCAGAGTGATTTTGGAAAAAGGATCTTCAAGCAATGAAGCATCTCAAAAATCCAAAACACCAAGTGTTGCACCCACTCTCACTCCAAAGCACAATCACAAACAAACTGGCCTTAGATATAAAGGAAAAGGAAAGCAGCCAGTTGAGTATGCTGAGAGGACAGCTGAGAAGAAATCCAGCAGAGTTCCTCAGCAAACTCCAAATAGGAAGTACTCTGTAAAGAATAAACAGAGCTACCAAAAACCCCAGAAGTTTTATCAAAGAAACATATATGATGGGAATGGTAGAAACTACCCAAGCCAAGCTGATTGGAATAATGTGAAATATCAGCAAAAACCTATGGAATACAAGCCTAAATGGCAAAGACCTAGAACTCAGCAAAAGTCATTCCAAAGGCAAAAGAGCTATCATCAACACACATATGCACCCAAGCACTACACCCAAAAATATCACAACTACCCAAAGAAGGCAATTGCTAAAACATACACACAGGCATACTGACAAAAGAGACAGTTGTATGAACCTAAAACCCCCAAGCAATTTGCCAAAGTAAGTTATGATTATGGCACAGATAGATGGCAACCTCTTAGAGTTAAGTCATTTGGCTATAGGTTGGTTGGATCATCTTATAGCACTAACACCTCAGGACCCAGACAAACATGGGTACCTAAAAACTAATTTCCTTGATTTCAGGTTCAAGGAACAGCTGAGTGCCAAGGAACCTGGTACATGTATAGTGGTTGTTCCAGACATATGACAGAAACAAGAAAAATCTGTTAAAATTCAAGGAGATTAGAGGCGCAAAAGTCATATTTGGAGGAAATGAAGCTCCAGGGGAAATAAGAGGCACTGGATCCATCAAGAAAAATGGATTAGAAATCACAGATGTTGCATATGTTGAAGGCCTCAACTTCAACCTGTTAAGCATCAGCCAACTCTGTGGCAAGGGCTACAATGTTGGATTCAATATGGGAGTGTGCCAAATTAAAGATAATGAATCAAATGAAACAGTGCTGCAAGTATCCAGACAAAAGAATATGTATGTGGTAGACTGGTCTACTGCCACACCAAGCACTTGTCTGTTAGCAAAGAGTACAGCCGAATCAAGTTGGTTGTGGCACAAGAAGCTGAGTCATCTGAATTTCAAGACAATCAACAAGCTTGCAAGGAGTCATCTTGTAGAAGGATTTCCAGACTCAGTGTATAAGAAGGAAAGTGTTTGTGACGCATGCCAGATGGGAAAGCAGATCAAATCATCATTCGAAGAGAAGTCTAGTCCATCTTCAACAAGGATATTACATTTGTTGCATATGGATTTATTTGGTCCTGTTGAACAAAAGCTAGTATAAATGGAAAGAAATACACTTTAGTAGTGGTGGATGATGATTCAAGATACACATGGACAATCTTCATGTGCAAAAAGAAGGAAACCTTGCAGAAGTTACCTCAGCTGATGAGAAGAGTTCAAAATAAAAAGAGCCAAACCATTATAAAGATAAGGTCTGATAGAGGAACTGGGTTTGTCAATGGGATAATAACTCAGTATTGTGTTGAAAATGGTATTGCTCATGAGTTATCGCAACAAGGACTCCACAAAGAATGGAGTAGCGAGAAAAAAAAGCAGAACACTCAAGGAAGCCGCAAAGACCATGTTATTTGAAGTCGGATGCCTAAAAGATTTTGGGTGAAGCTATCAACAATGCATGCTATACTCAAAATAGATGCATGATAAATAGACAGCTGACAAAGACTCCCTATGAAATTTGGACAGGGAGAAAGCCAAATGTTGGGTACTTTAAAATATTTGGATGTAAATGCTTTATCCACAACAATGGCAAGGACAATCTAAAGGCTTTTGATGCTAAAGCTGATGAAGGTATCTTTTTGGGATACTCAGCTGAAAGCAAAGCCTATAGAGTATTGTACAAGGACTATGGTCACATAAGAGTCTATTCATGTGGTTTTTGATGAACCTAATGTAAATGGAGAAGATATTGAAGAGTTACTTGATAAGCTAAATCAGCTAACTATGCAGAAGAGTCCTTATGTTGAAGCTGAAGAAAGAGTTATCAACCAAGATGAAGATGAGATAGCTGAATCTCAAAGACAATTGGAAAATGTGTTTGAATGATGATGAAAGAGTCTGCTCAAGACAACACACAGTGAGAGCAATTTGAACCCACTGATTTGCTTCAACTGATGTGAGATGGCTGAGATACCATCCACCAGAACTAGTCATTGGAGATGTGAGAGATGGTGTGAGAACCAGATCCATAGCTCAGTAAGAAGCAATGTTCATTTTATTTCTCAAATAGAACCAAAAGAGGTGTCTCAAGCCTTAGATGACACACATTGGATTCATGCCATGCAAGAATAGCTGAATCAGTTTGAAAGAAACAAGGTATGGGAATTAGTGCAAAGACCAACCCATCAAAATGTTATTGGCACAAAATGGGTGTTCAGAAACAAGATGAATGAGGAAGGTTCTGTTGTAAGGAACAAAGCAAGATTGGTAGCCAAAGGGTATTGCCAAGAAGAGGGAATAGATTTTGATGAAACATTTGCACCTGTTGCAAGACTAGAAGCAATAAGGATGTTTCTTGCCTATGTTGCACATAAGAACTTCATTGTATATAAATGGATGTGAAAAGTGCATTCTTAAATGGATTGTTGGAAGAAGAAGTCGATGTTGAGCAACCTCCAGGCTTTGAGCAGAAGACTCTTGGAGACAAGGTGTACAAGCTCAAGAAAGATTTATATGGGCTGAAGCAAGCCCCAAGAGTATGGTATGATACATTGTCTCAATTTCTAACTGACAATGGATTCACCAAAGGCAAAGTGGACAGAACACTCTTCAGAATTCAAGATGGAGAGAGTATATTGCTTGTTCAAATATATGTGGATGACATCATTTTAGGATCCACAAATAAAGAGATGTGTGATAAGTTCTCAAACCTCATGCAAGGCAAATTTGAAATGAGCATGATGGGAGAGCTGACATTTTTCTTAGGACTTCAAGTTAAACAGTTGAAGGATGGAACCTTCATAAGTCAAACAAAGTACACCAGAGATTTAATGAAGAAATTTGGTTTGGAAGAGAAGTCTTCCGTGAAAATACCAATGAATACATCATCAAGATGGACATGGATGCAGATGGTAAAGTCAGTAGATCAAACAAAGATCTGAGCACTTATTGGATTTGCTCTATCTAACAAAGAAGCGGTAGGACATCACCTTTGCAGTAGTTGTATGTGCAAGATTCCAATTTGCACCAAAAGAAAGCCATATGTTGGGAAATTAATTTTTAGATTTTGATGAATGCCATGTAAAACTTAGAATAGAAAGTTGGCACCCCATTTTCCCTGTAATTTGCACTGTAATAGATAGGGCTGGTCGAGCTTAGTTAAGTCAGCTATGCCTGAACATGTAAGAAGTTAACTGGAGACTAGAAGGAAGACTCCGTTGTAAGGCAGCTGAGTGTAGCAAGGAAGAAAAGACAGGAACTCGACTGAAGGTGCAACTGAGATGCATATGAGCAAAGTGTCAGTCAAGTCAACTCAAGATAGCCAAGTCTCAAGTTGATGTGACAGATGAGTCATCCAATAATTGGAAGCTGACTCGAAGTCATCTGGGGAAATCAAGAAAATGCAGTCAAGTCGAGACAACTGAAAGAGATCCGTTGCACAGAAGTCAAGAAAGTTACTTAAACAAGTAATACTCCCATACTGCCTTTCTTAAAGTGCTTAGTCCCAAAAGCGTGCAAAAGGAATAAACCAATGGGAAGCACTGCACCTGTGTCAGAACTCTGAAAAGCTGAAGACTCATTCAATACGAGGAAATGTCAATTCCAAGGACTGCAACAAGACAATCTAACGACCACAAGTGTCTTTTGAAAATTAACCTATCTCTTCAACGGGCAAATTTTCAAAAGAACACTATATAAGGCTGAGGAATCACCTTGAGAAAAAGGTTACCTTGATTACCTGAGAAAACCATTACAAGCAAGAAAGCAATATCTGTAACCTGAAATATTCTCAAGTCAATTAAGCTCAATCATCAAGCCTACATTACGAAGGAAATCAATGCAACACTCACCTGTGAAGGAAAGATGACTTCAATCAGTTAAAGAGGAAACATTTGAAGAATCAAGGGGTCTACACTCCACAAAGGATTGTAGAAAGGTTCAAGGTCGAACCAGTCTCAAGTTTTTGGAGGGCTTCGTGATCAAATCCAAGAAGCTTGAACAAGTGGGTAGTAGCAAGGCATTTTGCACTGTGAAGAAGGCGAGTCGCACGAGAAGCCATTTGTGTGACCAAGGCATCTCCGGACCGAGTCCCAAAGGATCAAGTCATTTGTGTGATCAAGACTTGCATCCTGGACCGATAACCACTTTGTACATTGATCAATACTCGTGGATTCCTCGAGGAGTTGGAGAAGAGAGGAGTAGAAGAATTACCCCATCTTCGAACCTCTATAAAATTTATTGCGTCAATTACATTTCAAAGACTTTAATTATCGCATATTATTTTGATATCTCACGATAAATTTGTTGTCCATCGATAATTAACAAAGTGTTATAATCAAGTATTAAAACAAACTTAAACCAAGATTCAAGGGTGTTAAGTCTTCCATTTGAAAAACATATCACAAATCGAGTTAAGTTTTAGTCAAAACAATTGAGTTATTCTATGAACAACTCAGTCGAGTCTGTTGAGTGGCTAACTCTACTGATCAACTAACTTAGCTGTCCATCAAGGACTTAGCTGTGAAGTATTAACTCTGAACATCTTAAAAGGACTAAATCAAAAAGTTGGTAAGGGTTATTCAACCCCCTTCTAAACCTTACACTCACACCCCTTGGGACCTACAAGTGGTATCAGAGCGGTTGGTTCATTGAGCCTTCCGACCGGTTCCGAACTAGATCTTCAATCTCTCAAAGCTTGCTTTAGCACTTGATCTTTCAAAACTCTTTTATTCAGCAAAGTTATTATCATGGAAGCAAATTTGACACGCATCCCTATGTTCACAATTGAGGAATTTGATGATTGGAAAATTCGTATCTTGTGCTCATCTATCAAAGATTACACGATGAAATGTGGATAGTAATAGAAGATGGGCCACCGCAAATTTTAAAAGTAAAACACAAATTGCAAGGAGGGTCATTGCGGTGAAGGAGAAGAGGATGTTGCTCCCGCACGGCTATGGTTGAAAAACCAAGAGTGAATGGACAAATGATGACAGAAAAAGATACAACTTGGACAACGTGGCCAAGGACATTCTTTACAAAACTCTTGACAAAGCCATGTTCAACAAAGTCAAATCGTGCAAAGATCAGTAAAAAGAAATCAGGATAAGATAACCCCGATTTGTGAAGGCTCGAGCAAATCAAGGAAAATAAACTATCTGTTCTTTGTACAAAAATTTGAAAATTTTAAGATGCTTGCGGAGAAACCTTGGATCAATGGATGCTCGGTTCACGAAAATTACCAATGAGCTATCTCGCACTTGGAAAAGAATATACGACGAGAAGGAAATGTGTATGAAGATTCTAAGAAGTCTCCTATTTGAATGGGAAATGAAAGTCATGGCCCCGAGACACTCCATGGACCTATCAAAAACATCCAACCATGAGCTATTCTCAGATCTCAAAGCCTACGAATTTCAGATGAGAAGAAAAGACCTAGAGGAGACAGTTGTGCCAAAAACTGCTGCTCAAATAGTTAAGGATGGTAAAGGAGCTGAGGTCAAGGAAGTCATTGACCAAGAGGAGATTGCCCTGATGGTTAAAAGGTTTAACAAATTCTTCAACAATAATTACAAAAGAGGAAAAGGTGAATCCTCCAGAAGACACTCAGCTCCCTCCAAGTCAAGGGAAGATAGGCCACCCAAAAGAACAGAGCATCAAAAGGTTGAGTATCAAAGATCTGACAATCCAAGGATGGAAAGAACTGATCAAAAGGTTGAAAATCTATGCTGGAACTGCAGGCAACTCGGTCACTATGCCATTTATTGCCCATATCCTGTAGTCAACAAATACATGAATGAAGAGGAAAGAAAGGTCTTCAGAGAAAGAAGACAAGAGAAGAAAAAGGCAATGTTAGCTACAGAGACTGCTGAGACAGCCAAGTCAAAAGACACAGCAGACTCAGAGAGTAGTGAATCTGACTACTCAAGTGACTCTGAAGAAGAAGCCTTGATAGGTTTAATGGCCAAAGAACAAGACCAACCTGACCGAGAAGATGAGGTACACTCTAACTCATCTCACTCAGACACTAGTGATAGTGACTGTGACACACACACCTCATCACCCACTAATCTTTATGATTCATTAGGCAAAATGATGAAAGACTTTGAGCACATTAATACCTCACGCACAACTGCTAAATGAGGAAAACAACACGCTTTCAAAAGCCAAAACTCACTGGTGACTATGAGCCGAGTACTATGAGTCACATAGGATGAGAATAAAGAAATAAAGGTGAAAATGCTAAGTTAATAGCAGAGATAATCGCTATAGAAAAAAGGAAAATAACCTTAAAAATGTGATTGCCTCATTCACTAAGGCATCTAAATCTTTGGATGATCTTATTATGAGCCAAAGAGAATGTGGAGATAAGACAGGCTTAGGATTTAATTCCTCTATGCTAAGTCAAGCTCCCAAAGTGATTTTGGAAAAAGGATCTTCAAGCAATGAAGCGTCTCAAAAATCTAAAACTCTAAATGGTGCACACACATTCATTCCAAAGCACAATCGCAACCAAAGCGGCCTTGGTTTATAAAGGAAAAGGTAAATGTGACCGGTGAGTATCTTTGAAAGGACGATTGAGAAGAAATCCGGCCCGAGTTCCTCAAAGAACTCCAAACGAGAAAGTACTCTGTAAAGAAGAAACAGAGCTACCAAAAAACCCTTAAATTCCATAAAAGGAACACATATGATGGGAATGGTAGAAATTATCCAAGCCAAGCCGATTGGAACAATGTGAACTATCAACAAAGACCTTTGGAATACATGCCTAGAGATGGCAAAAGCTCAAGACTCAAAGAAAGGCCATTCCAAAGGCAAAAGAGCTATCCTCAAAGACACATATGCACCCAAACACTACGCACGAGGTATCACAACTACCCAAGGAAGGCAATTGCTAAAACACATGCACATGCATACAGACAAAAGAGACATTTGTATGAACCAGAACCCCCAAACAATTTGCCAAAATTAATTATGATTATGACACGATAGATGGCAACCTCTTGAGTCAAATCATTTGGCTATAGGTTGGTTGGATCATCTTACAATACTAACCCCTCGGGACCTGGACAAGTATGGGTACCTAAAACCTAATTTCCTTGATTGCGGGTTCAAGGAACAGTGAGTGCCAAGGAACCTGGTACATGGATAGTGGTCATTCCGGATATTACGACAGAAACAAGAAAAATCTGTCAAAATTTAACGAAGTTGGAGGGAATGAAGCTCGGGGAGAAATAAGAAGCATTGGATCCATCAAGAAAAATAGATTAGCAATTACGAGATGTTGCATATGTTGAAGGCCTCAATTTCAACTTACTAAGCATAAGTCAACTCGTGACAAGGGCTATAATGTTGGATTCAATATGGGAGTGTGCCAAATCAAGAACATCTTGAATCTAATGAAGTAGTGCTACAAGGATGCGAGACAAAAGAACATGTATGTGGTGGATTGGTCAATCGCAACACCAAGAACTTGTCTACTAGCAAAGAGCACAACCGAATCAAGTTGGGCCGTGGCATAAGAAGAGAGTCGAGTCACCCGAATTTCAAAACTATTAAAAACTTGCAAGAAGTAATCTTGTAGAAGGACTTCGGACTAAGTATACAAGAAGGAGAGTGTATGTGATGCATACCGGATGGGAAAGTAAATCAAATCATCGAAAGAAAAGACATGTCCATCTTCAACAAGAATATTACACCGCTACATATGGATCTATTTGGTCTGTTGAACCGACCTAGCATAAGTGGAAAGAAATACACCTTGGTGGTAGTAGATGACTACTCAAGATGCACATGGATAATTTTCATGTGTAAGAAGAAAAGAAACCTGCGAAACTACGCGAGTTGATGAAGAGAATCCAAAATGAGAAGAGTCAAACCATTATCAAAATAAGATCGGTGAGGAACCGAGTTTGTCAATTGTGTTGAAAATGGTATTGGTCATGAATTATCTGAAGAAGAACTCCACAATGAGAATGGAGTTGCGAAAGAAAGAAAGAACAGAACTCTCAAAGAAGAAGCAAGGACCATGTTAGTTGAAGCAGGTCCTAAAAGATTTTGGGTCAAGCAATAAACACAAGATGCTATACTCAAAATAGATGCATGATAAACAGACAATTTGAAAAAGACTCCTATGAGATTGGGGAGAAAGCCAAATGTTGCATATTTTAGAATATTTGGATGCAAATGCTTCATCCATAACAATGGCAACGACAATTTAAAGGCTTTTGATGCTAAAGGTCGATGAATGTATCTTTTGGGATACTCGGTGAAAGCAAAGCCTCACAGAGTGCTCAACAAAAGGACAATGGTTACGGGAAGAATCCATCCATGTGGTGTTTGATGAGCCCAATGTAAATGGAGAAGACATTGAAGAGTCGATTATAAGTCGAATCACCCTACCATGCGAGAAGAGTCCCTATGTTGAAGTCGAAAGTCGGGAATTATAAACCCAAATGAAGATGAGATAGTGAGTCTCAAATACGGTGGGAAATATGCAAACAAAGTGATGATGAGAGAGTGATCAAAATAACACACGATTGCAAGACGATCGAATCCGGCTAACTTACACGAACCAGATGTAAGGTGGCTGAGAGATCATCCACCAGAACTAATCATTGGAGATGTAAGAGAAGGTGTGAAAACCAGATCTAGAATTCAACAAGAAGCTATGTTCACTTTTTTTATCTCACAAATAGAGCCAAAAGATGTGTCACAAGCATTGGATGACACACGTTGGATTCAAGTCATGCAAGAAGAGCTGAATCAGTTTGAAAGAAACAAAGTATGGGAATTGGTTCAAAGACCTACCCATCAAAATGTTATTGGCACTAAATGGGTGTTCAGAAACAAGATGAATGAGGAACGATCAGTGGTAAGAAACAAAGCAAGATTGATAGCCAAAGGGTATTGCCAAGAAGAAGGAATAGATTTTGATGAAACTTTTGCTCCAGTGGCAAGATTGGAAGCCATAAGAATGTTTCTTGCCTATGCGTTGCTCACAAGAACTTCATTGTATATTTTCTCATTTTGTATAATCTGCATGTCAATATTCTTTTCATTCTTTTGATTGTTATTCAAGGTTCTTATTTTTTTGAATGGAATTCGGATCGATTTGTTCAGGAAAAGAGAAAAAATCAGTTTTCTTTCAATTTATTCCCCATAAATCTGAAAATTGGATAATCGAAACAGGATGAGTTTTCCAGATCCAACACCACCACCACATCCATTTATATGTAATCGCAAGAAAGTGGGTTTTTTCAAATGGATGTAAAGAGTGCATTCCTTAATGGGTTATTGGAGGAAGAAGTGTATGTTGAACAACCTCCATAATTTGAGCAGAAGACTCTTGGAGATAAAGTATACAAACTCAAGAAAGCTTTATATGGATTGAAACAATACCAAGAGCATGGTATGATACATTATCACAATTCCCGATCGAGAACGGATTCACAAAAGGCAAAGTGGATAGAACCCTCTTGAGAATTCAAGATGGGAAGAGTATACGCTTGTCCAAATATATGTGGATGACATCATCTTTGGATCCACAAACAAAGAGTCGTGGTGATAAATTCTCAAATCTCATGCCAAGCAAATTTGAAATGAGCATGATGGGAGAGCGACATTCTTCCTTGGACTCCAAGTAAAACAAGTGAAGGATGGAACCTTCATAAGTCGACAAAATACACGAGAGATTTAATGAAGAAATTTGGTATGGAAGAGAAGTCTTACGTGAAAATACCAATGAATACATCATCAAAATGGATATGGATACTGACGGATGGCAAGCCCGTGGATCAAACAAGATACTGAGCACTTATTGGATCATTGCTCTATCTCACAAAGAAGGTGCGGACATCACCTTTCTTTGTAGGTGTATGTGCAAGATTTCAAATCGCTCCAAAAGAAAGCCACATGATACTGACCAAAAGAATCTTGAGATATTTGAAAGGAAGCCAAGAAGTTGGCTTATGGTATCCTAAGGAAGGTGGATTCAAGCTAATTGGTTACTCACACTCGACTATCTTTGGATGTAGAGTTGACATAAAAAGCACCTCGGGTACATGTCAAATGCTTGGAAATAGGCTAATTTCTGGTTTAGCAAGAAGCAAAATTCAATAGCCACCTCCACGGTGAACGAGAATACATAGTCATGGGGCAATTATTGTTGTGCACAAGTCTTATGGATGAGACAGCAGCTGAGAGACTATGAAGTTGAAGAAAAGGAATTTTCAATTATGTGTGACAATACAAGTGTTATTGCTATCACTCAGAATCATGTGCTGCACTCAAGAACAAAGCACATTGATGTCAGATATCACTTCATAAGAGATCATGTAGAGAAGAAGGATATCACCTTCGAATATGTCTCAACTGATAAGCAGTTAGCTGATATATTCACAAGACCATTATGTGAATCAAGATTTGAAGAACTCAAACATGAATTAGGTTTAATTGAGCTGAACTGACACTCAGAAGACTCAAAGAAAAGAGATGAAACATGAAAAGATGAAAAAGAGCTGAACTCCTGAATCAGCTAAGTGAATCAGCCGTATCGGAGAATCAGCTGCATCGAGTTAGCTGACAACTGAGTGCCTATGTGCAAAAAAGAGAAGAGTTAAATTAGCTAAGGAGTAAGCTGAAACATTTATGAGCAAAATGACAAAAACGCAGTCGTTTTTACTAAGCGGTAATGCTTTTAATAATGACGTCAGCAAAATTATGACGTGTACAGTCAAAAGCTGCACACCAAGCTTATGATTGGATATAAATGCTGTCGCATTAAATGCAAGAAATTAAATGTTAATCGCCGTGCAAAATCTGAGCCGTTGATCTTGATCAAATTTCAAAAACCACCCGCACGTCCTTTCATAACCCATACATATACCATTTCGTCCGATTTTCTCTCACTTTACCAAAAGTGTTCATCTCTCTCAAGAGCAAAGAAAGCATTTTTACTCTCAAAACCCTACAAATCTTCAAAGCTTATTTTTCAAAGTTTCATTCGGTAAATCTTCGAGAAATGGCATCACGTGTACGATCGTCCAAGTTGGGAAAGCAAATCCACATGGGATCTGTGGATTTCGAGGGCATGATCAAACAAGGGTCAGACGAAACCCTTGTGAAGAAGATAGCAGAAAAGTTGGAGAAATCAGGACTGAAACAGCTGAGTGAGGGGGAATCAGCTGAAACAGAGATAGCATACGCCAAGAGGTGAAATCTACGAGTGAGGGGGAATCACCGCCCTGAAGAAACAACTGCCGTCTCTCCTCCTCCCCTGAAGAAGGCTGCCCCTGAGCCTACAAAGAAGATCGCACCTGCCCCGCGGCCGCAGTGAGGAGAAGGAACCTCAAATACCTTCTCCGGTTGTCAAGAAAAGGAGGACTGACAAGCCTAGAAAGCCGCTCCTCGAGAAAAAGACAATAGCACCAGCCCCTCACGCCCAGGACTCGGAGAAAAGCGCATCCGAACAGAAATTCCTCCGGTAAGGACCAAAAGGAGAAGACTTTTCAAGCGATCGAGCTTGAGAAAACAATGAGTCCGCCACTCAATTTGGAATAGATTGCGGAGACAATCGGAGAAGTAGAGTCTCCTAAAACTATTGATGAAATGACCAAGTCTCTTCAAGCCAATCAGCAGAGGCAAATTGAAGACACTGGTTGTAGTCGAACAAATTTTGAGACACAAGAAGAATCGAGAAAGCAAACTCTCTTATTGAGGGTTGTATCCCCCCGCAAATGACGGTCTTGAGGTGTCGAGCACCAAAGTTTGCTACCTTCAATCCCGAGAACGAGGGATAGTAAGGAGATAATGATGAAGAAGATGATGCGTGATGATCTTATCCCCACCATATCGATTATCCAAAACCGTCTACGAGAATGGAGGAAGTGGAAGCCGAGTCGATCCAGGAAACGATTCCAAAGACCGGAGTTTATTGAAGAAGAAGAAGAATCGTTGAATTTTCTCGGATTGACAAGCGTGGTCCAAGCTAATCGATGAAGAAAATCGCACGAGATATCTTGCAGATCATCAAAGACAAGTAGAAAGAGATCGCAGAGGAAGTCAAGCTCGAGAAAGCCGATTCGCCTTTAACAGAACCACCGATCATACTCATCCACACCTTGATATCTTTGTCAGAGAGCGATGAGGATCTGGACCACTTCTTTGCCATCAAGAATTGGAGATGCAACAAGCCATGCGGGAATCTAGGATCCTAAATGAGCAACGGTGATGGAAGGCCCCGGGGAATCTTCCAAATCACAGTGGAGATTGATCCTATGGGAGTGGTGCCGCGAATTGCAAATCGTTATTGCTGCCACTATTTCCCTAGCTCACTCGAGGAAGAAGGTGTTAAGGAATTGGCGATGAAACCGGGAACTTGGGGACCCAAGTCGAGCCAACCCCGATGAAGGTGTCTTACCACTTTCCCCAACGGCTGAATACTCAAAGGAACAAATGGGAGTCCGGAGACGAGTGACCCCAATCCAAGTCACTCGGTGGTGTGCCACCGAGGGGGAAACCTCTCCACCTGCGCAGCAAGGACGGAGGATGCTGCAGCTGACTCCACAACGAATCTTGGAGGCGAAGTGGAGAAAGAAAAACAAATGGATACACAGCAAGTTGTCACTGAAGAGGCTCAAACAGTTGAGTCTCTCTCGGTGAAGTGCAAGTGCCAACCGCTTTGAAGGCCAATGACGCCGCCGATGCAAAGAGAGGCACAGATGGAATCGCCCGGGAGTTAACACTGGGCAATGAAAGTACAATCCATGGAGTTGAGTCTCCAGTGGATTCCACCTCTGAAGACCCTAAGGCAGTTGAATCTGTCGAAGGGATTGTCCAAGTCCTCGCTCGATTGAGATTGTAGGAGGTAATGAAGGTCAACGGGAGGTTGAGACTACCAGGGTAAAGAGGCGGAAGCACAGTAACATCCCTCATACTATCATTGATCTATCTGAAAAGGAGATAAGTGCTCTTCACGATTCCCAAGACAATCCTGATGTAACCTTTCTGGGATCTGAAGGTGAAGACAAAGCTGATTCATCCCCCATTGTTGATCCAAAAGACTCAGCTGAGGATGTTCTCCCAAGCACGAGTAAGTTCGGCCTTAAGGCTACTCGCCAAACCTTTACTTTTGATGATGAGCCACCCATGCAAATCTCATCATCGTCCGATGACGCCACTCGATACGGCCGAGACCAGTCAACTCACATGGAAAAACCAATTTGAGACCGACGAAGCCTGTTGAGAAAGCCGGGCTCGGCCAGTGGTTAATACCCCAATGACTCATACTGAAACATACCAATCAAGCGAGGCTACCTAAGCCGCAAGAGAATCGATGCAACCGGGCACATCATGAACACGAGTTACCACTGAACATATTCCCGTTGTCAGTGATGATCCGTTCGAAGAATCGTTCCCTTTTTCTCAGAGTCGCCCGATCTTCTTGAAGAATCATGATAATGGTCTTTTTATGCATGTTTTATTAGTATATTTGAGTAGAATTCGAGTTATTTTATTGTTAGTTTTGTAAATTTTTGATTGTACATAGTTCATATTACTCTGAGGTGCTTTTATTGATGTAGATTGACCATTCGGGGCTAATTTTGGTGAATTTCGGGCCACGGATTCATGTCAAAACATACCGGGAGTTTAAGGATGCAAAAACGCTCGAAATTCCAAGCCAAACGCGCGTCATTTCGGGGCCTTTTTGGTCCAACACGGGCAGGGGGTGTCGAGGCGGCAACACGGCCGTGTTCCACCGGAGCTAAAAACTCGATTTTTTCGCACAAAACAGCCTGCGACACGGCCAGGCCGTGTTCCCCAACACGGCCATGTTTCCCTGATTCCCTGTGTGATAAAACAGCACGGCCCGGCCGTTCTGGGCGACACGGGCGTGTCCGGGGCACTTTTCTGCAACTTTTCCATGTGAAAATTATGGAAAACTCACCTACCAAGCTTGTTGACCACTTTTATACACCTTTAACACCCAATTTTGCTGCAACATGTCCCCATATTCCCTCAATCATCAATTGAGTACAAGAATTCACCAACCAACAATGAAAGTGGAGGCAATTGTTTAACAAAAGATAGCATTATTGATGTGTTCTTTCACAAAAATGATGTCTATAAAAGGCAAGAGTTTGAGTTGGGAAGGATATTCCATTCATTATTCAGATTCAATTCATTAGATACTCAGAAAATATTCATTGTATTCATTTCATTAAGTAGAATTGGGATCAAGGGGTCTTGGAGGAGAAAGCTTGGGGCAATATTGGAGAAGAAGGCTTGGAGCAACATCATCAATCAAGAAAGAAGTCAATTGAGATTTTGAGAAAGATAAGTACACCATGTCTACAATAGTTAAATCTTCTTGTGTAATTTATTCTTTGGTCAAAATCATGTGTAGCTAAACTCCTAGTGTTTGAATGTAATGAACTCTAGAATGGATTTGTGATTAAGGTGTGTATGTTTTTAATAAAATCTTCATATTTTGTGTGATTCACTTATATTATGCTTCGTTCATTCGAATTGATATATGCGCAATATTGATTTGAAGTTTATTTTTCATCCGGGAAATCGAGAGATTCATGGTGAAATAAAACCTATATAAGTGAAAAGAGTTGCATGCAATCCTAGATAGGACGACATAAATCTTCCGGATTAGGGTCAAACCTAATATGGGAATTCACAAATCGTTATAATACTATCTTGGGGTTTTAACTAGAAAGAGATTTGATTAATCAACTTGAGATTAGAAGTTTTTCGCCTTGAGAAAGGGTTTAACTTAAATTGGGAATTTCTACGGTCCACAAGACATGAGATTTTATTAAAAGAGGTTGATTTTTGCTTAAGGGCTTACGGTTGTATTTTTAACTTGTCAAATCACAAAAACATTCTAGAGGGATTTACATTCAAACACATTTCTATCTCTTGATTTCTTATTTTACAAATCTTTCTTCATTTTTACAATTTATAATTTGTTTTCCTTTTTCATCAAACAAAAACTCTGAAAATTGTTAGATTAAATAACAAAAAGACGGTAATTATTAGTACTTACAATCCTCGTGGGAATGACACTCGGTACTCAATAATCTATACTATAAAACGATAGGTGCACTTGCCTACGGTTTTAAAGGTAGCTTTTGAGCCATCAAGTTTTTGGCGCCGTTGCCGGGGATTGTAATATTAAGAACGCCTTATTTTTGTTAATTTAATCCTTTTTTTTATTTATTATCTTTCTTTTTATCTATATTTGTAAGTCTTGTATTATACTTATCATCTTTATTTATCGCAGTGCATGCCTACTCGTCGTCGAGGCAGGAAGTGCGAAATCGCCAGTAGTAACACGGAGGAAAGCATTAATACAGACTACGAGGAGGATATAGACGAAATCAAAGATTTTGCCATGGCGGATGAACAAAGAACTATGTACGATTACGCCAAGCCATCCATGGATGGCACGACGTCAAGCATTGTAAGGCCGGCCGTTGCCGCCAACAATTTTGAAATTAAACCCAACGTTATTCAAATGGTGCAACAGCTTGTCCAATTTGACGGTCTACCAGATGAAGATCCCAATAATCACATCGCGAATTTTCTTGAAATTTGCGACACTTTCAAAATAAACGGGGTCTCCGATGATGCCATCCGCCTATGCTTATTCCCATTCTCTCTTCGGGACGAGCAAAATAGTGGTTAAATACTTTGCCAAAAGGAACGATTACAACATGGAATATTATGGCGTAAAAATTCCTTTTGAAGTATTTCCCACCGCAAAGACCGCAAGATTAAGGAACGAAATCTCTTCATTTACTCAAGGCACGATGAAACTTTATACGATACTTGGGAGAGATTTAAGGAATTATTGCGAAAGTGCCCACACCATGGCCTACCTATTTGGATGCAAGTCCAAACATTTTATAATGGGCTACTTTTTCGCAACAAGACAAATGACCAATGCGGCGGCGGGGAACTCTTAATAACAAAATGCCGAAGCCGCTCAGGATTTGATCGAGGAATGGCCATGAACGGCTACCAATGGCAATCCATACGAGGTAAAACTAAGTGCATTGGTGTGTATAATGCAGACGGCGTGAGTTACGCTCACCGCACGTGTCGAAGCATTAACCCAAAAGATCGATGATTTGGCAATTCCTAAACCACCACCGCACGTTTTATCTTGTGAAACTTGTGGGGATTGCATAATAATCGGGATTGCCCACACACAATACCTCACGCCGAATGTGCAAAGCATTACGTTGGGAATCAAGGCGTAAATTACCCAAGTAATCCTTACAAAGAACACATACAATCCTGGGTGGCGACAACATCCTAATTCCGGTTGGGGAAACTGTTAGGAATTTTATTGTTTAGATTTTGATGAATGCCATGTAAAACTTAGAATAGAAAGTTGGCACCCCAATTCTTGTTGTAAAATGCATTGTAATGAATAGACGCCAAGCCGAGTCAAGACAGCCTACGCCCTAACATGCAAGAAGACAATCAAGATCGGAAGGAAGACTCTGCTTTGTGAGACATTTGAGTATGGCAAAGAAGAGTAGACGGAACACTATCAAGAAGAACCGAGATGAGATACGGTGAGTGGAGCATCATCAAGTCAACTCAAGAAAAGCCAAGTCTCAAGTTGAAGTGACAGAAGAGTCATCCAATGATTGAAAGTGACTCTAAGTCACCTGGGAAAGCAAGGAAATGCAATCAAGTCGAGATAATCGAAAAAGAACCGTTGATTTAAATCAAGAGATTTACTTAAACAAGTAATATCTCCATACAACCTTTCTTGGAGTGCTCACCCGAAGCGTGCAAAAGGAATGAACCAATGGGAAGCACGACACCGTGTCGAACTCAAAAGGTGAAAAGAATAATTCATACGAGGAAACGGCAATTCCAAGAACGCTGCAAGCCAACGACGCAAAGTGACTTTCAAAAATAAGCCTATCTCTTCAACAGCAAATTTTTGAAAGTTCACTATAAAAGGCCGAGGAGTTAGTTTGAGAAAAAATGCATGAATGACACATACGTGAGATATACAAGCACATTAGAAAAAATGAAACAATCTCAATCCTCAAGCCTACATTCAAGTACATCAATCCAACACTTACCCGTGAAGGAAAGAGAGCTTCAACCTTGAGTTGAAGAGGAAACCTTTGAAAACAAGGGGTCTACTTTCTAGGAAGGATTGTAGAAAAGTTCAAAGTTGAACTAAGTCTTAAGCATTTGGAGGGCTTCGTGATCAAATCCAAAGAGCTTGAGCAAGTGAGTCAGAGTAGCAAGGCCTGCCCTGTGAAGAAAGTTTCTGAGTCGAACGAGAAGCCACGGTGAGTGATCAAGCGTCTCAGATCGAGTCCCAAAGGATCAAGTCGGCTGTTGTGATCAAGACTTGTATCCGGACTCATTACCACTTTGTAAACTGATCATTACTTAGTGGATTCCTCCAGGAGTTGGAGAAGAGAGGAGTAGAAGAATTACCCCATCTTCGAACCTCTATAAAAACTTTATTGTGTCATTTACATTTCAAAGATTTAAATTCCGCACTTTTAATTGCTTATATCTATTTGATAAATTTGCTATCCATTTGATAATTTACAAGTACTAAATCAAGCTCTAATATTTTGTTTAACTTAGGGGTGTTAAGTCTTCCAATGAAAATAAAACCACGGTGAGTTAAATTGTAGCCAACAATTTGAGTTACTCCATCAACAATTTCAAACTGAGTCTGTTGAAAGATTAACTCTCTTGAGGGACTAATTCGATTGTCCATCAAGGACACAACTGTGTGTAGAATTAACTCTGAGATTTAAAAGGACTAAATCGAAAATTTGGTAAGGTTTATTCAACCCCCTTCTAAACCTTACACTTACACCCCTTGGGACCTACAAGTGGTATCGGAGCGGTTGGTTCATTGAACCCTCCGCACCGGTTCTTGAACTAGATCTCCAAATTTTTCAAAGTCTGCTTTAGTACTTAAACTTTCAAAACTCTTTTTATTAAAAGTCATTATCATGGAAGCAAATCTAACACGCATCCCTATGTTCACCATTGAAGAATTGATGATGATTGGAAAATTCGTATGCGGCTCATCTATCAAACATTACATGATGAGATGTGGATAGTGATAGAAGATGGGCCTCTACAAATATTAAAGGTGAACACAATGCACGAAGAGTTGCAAATTTGAAGGAGAAGAAGATCTTTGCTCCCTGACAAGTCATGGTTGAAAACCAAGAACCGAGTGGACAAATGATGACAGAAAAAGATACAACCTGGATAATGTAGCCAAGGACATCCTCTACAAAACCTTGGACAAAGCCATGTTCAACAAAGTTAAATCATGCAAAACGGCTAAAGAAATGGGAAGTCGACATTGATTTGTGAAGGCTCTGAGCAAATCAAAGAAAACAAATTATCGATGCTTGATTGAAGTTTGAAAATTTCAAAATGATCTCGGAGAGAATCTGGATCAACTCGGATGCTCGGTTTCGTAAATCACAAATGAGTGTCTACACTTGGAAAGGAATATACACAGAAGGAAATGTGTATGAAGATCCTAAAACGTCTTCCAAATTTGAATGGGAAATGAAGGTCATGGCACCGAGACATTCCATGGACCTATCAAAGACATCCAACCATGAACTATTCTCGGATCTCAAAGCCTATGAGTTTGAGTGAGAAGAAAAGACCAGGAAGAGACAGTTGTACCCAAAGGAGCTGCTCTAATTGTCAAAGATGGGAAGAGAGCTGAGGTCAAAAAGCAATTGACACAGAAGAAATAGCCCCGATGGTTAAAAGATTTAACAAGTTCTTTAACAAGAACTACAAGAGAGGAAAGGGTGAATCTTCCGAGAAGACACTCAGCGGCTCCCTCCAAATCAAGGGATGATAGGCCAACCAAGAGAACAGATCATCAACAAGTTGAGTATCAAAGGATCGACAACTCAAGAGTAGAAAGAGCGATCAAAAGGCTGAATATCTATGTTGGAATTGTAGACAACAGTGTCACTATGCCATTGATCGCTCATATCCGTAGTCAACAAGTACAGGAATGAAGAAGAAAGAAAGGTCTTGAGAAAGAAGACAAGAAAAGAAAAAGGCAATGATGGCTGCAGAGATCGCTAAAACAAATAAGTCAAGAGAGACAAATGATTGAGAGCAATGAAGCCGACTACTCGAGTGACTCACGAAGAAGAAGCCTTGATCCGCTTAATGGCCAAAGAACAAGATCAAGAAGATGAGGTACAATCTAATTCAACAAGCTCGGACACTAGTGATAGTGATCGTGACACACACACTTCATCACCTCTCGATCTTTATGATTCATTAGGCAAAATGATGAAAGATTTTGAGCACATTAAATCCTCACACACACTATTGAATGAGGAAAACAGCCTACTTAAAAGTCAAAACTCAAAGCCGAGTACTCTAAGTCAAATATTTGTTGAAAATGAAAGTTTAAAAGGTGAAAATGCTAAAATAGTAGCAGAAATTGCTGCTATAGAAAAGAGGAGAATGACCTCAAAAATGTTATTGCCTCATTCACTAAGGCATCTAAATCATTGGATGATCTTATTATGAGTCAAAGAGAATGTGGAGACAAGAGACGGGGCTTAGGATTTAATTCCTTTGTGCCATGTCAAACCTCAAGAGTAATTTTGGTAAAAGGATCTTCAAGTCATGAAGAGTCCGAAAAACCCAAAACTCTAAATGTTGCACACACATTCACTCCAAAGCACAATACTAAGCAAACCGGCCTTGGTTACAAAGGAAAAGGAAAATGAGCCGAGTTGAGTATTTGAAAGGACAGTGAGAAGAGATTCACCGAGTCCTCGGCAAACTCCTACGTAAAAATACTCAGTAAAGAAGAAACAGAGCTACCAAAAATTCGTAGAAAATCCATAAAAGAAATACATATGATGGGAATGGTAGAAAATATCCAAGCCAAGCTGATTGGAACAATGTGAACTATCAAAGATAGACTTATGGAATATAAGCCCAAGTGGCAAAGGCCTAGAACTCAACAAAGGCCATTCCAAAAGTATAAGAGCTTTCATCAAGACACACACATGCACCTAGGCACTACACTCAAAAGCACCACAATTACCTGGCCAAGGAAGGCAATTGCTAAAACACATATGCACGGCATAGACAAAAGAGACAAATTTGTATGAACCTAGAATCCCCAAGCAATTTGCCGAATTAATTATGATTATGGCACGATAGATGGCAACCCCTTAGAGTCAAATCATTTGGCTATAGGTTGGTTGGATCATCTTACAATTCTAACCCCTCGGGACCCGGACAAGTATGGGTACCTAAAACTTAATTTCCTTGATTGCAGTTCAAGGCAGTGAGTGCCAAGGAACCTGGTACATGGATAATGGTATTCCCGGACATATGACAGAAATAAGAGAAATCTGTCAAAATTCAAGGAAGTCAAAGGAGCCAAAGTCATATTTGGAGGAAATGAAGCTCCTGGTGAAATAAGAGGCATTGGATCCATCAAGAGGAATGGATTAGAAATCACAGATGTTGCATATGTTGAAGGACTCAACTTCAACCCATCGAGTATCGATCACGTGACAAGGGCTACAATGTTGGATTCAACATGGGTGTATGCCAAATCAAGGATATTGAATCAAATGAAGTTGTCCGCAAGGAAATAAACGAGAAGAATATGTATGTAGTGGATTGGTCAACCGCAACACCAAAGAATCTCTACTAGCAAAAGAGCACAAATTAATCAAGTTGGTTGTGGCACAAAAAGCCGAGTCACCTGAATTTCAAAACAATTAACAAGCTAGCAAGAAGTCATCTTGTAGAAGGACTTCCGGACTCGATATACAAGAAGGAGAGTATATGTGATGCATGTCGGAAGGAAAACAAATCAAGTCGTCATTCAAAGAAAAGACATGCCCATCCTCAACAAGAATATTGCATCTACTTCATATGGATCTATTTGGCCCAAAGTGGAACCAAACAAAGATAAGTGGAAAGAAATACACCTTGGTGGTAGTTGATGACTACTCAAAATATACATGGACAATATTCATGTGCAAGAAGAAAGAAACCCTACAAAAACTACCACAACTAATGAAGAGAATTCAAAATGAGAAGAGTCAAACCATTATCAAAATAAGATCAGATAGAGGAACCGAGTTTGTCAATGGAATAATAACTCGATATTGTATTGAGAATGGTATTGGTCATGAACTATCGCAGCAAGGACTCCATGTGAGAATGGAGTTGCGAAAGAAGGAAGAACCCTCAAAGAAGGACCATGTTAGTCAAGCGGGGTTACCAAAAAGATTTTGGGTCAAGCAATTAACATGACTTGCTACACCCAAAACAGATGTATGATAAATAGACGGTGACAAAGACTCCTATGAGATCCTGGATGGAAGAAAACCAAATGTTGCATATTTCAAAATATTTGGATGTAAATGCTTCATCCACAACAATGGCAAAGACAACCTAAAAGCTTTTGATGCTAAGGTGATGAAGGTATCTTCTTAGGATACTCGGTGAAAGCAAAGCCTACGAATACTCAATAAAAGAACTATGGTTACAGAGGAATCCATTCATGTAGTATTCGATGAGCCAAATGTAAATGGAGAAGACATTGAAGAGTCGGTGATAAGTTGAAACATCCAATCATACGAAGAGTCCCTATTTGAAGTTGAAGTTTGGGATTATCAACTCGAAAAGAAGATGAGATATTTGAATCTCAAAAGGTGGAAAATTTGCTGCTAAGTGACCCACGAAAGAGTCGACCAAAGAACACAACCGCAAGTCGATCAATCGCCTAACTTACTCCAACCTCGATGTAAGATGCCGAGAGACCATCCACGTAACTTGTCATTGGAGATATGAGAGAAGGTGTCAAAACAAGATCCGAACTCAACAAGAAGCTATGTTCACATGCTTCATTTCGCAAATAGAGCCAAAAGATGTGTCACAAGAATGGATGACACACATTCGATTCAAGCTATGCAAGAAGAGTGAATCGGTTTGAGAGAAATAAAGTATGGGAACTAGTGCAAAGACCCATACATCAAAATGTTATTGGAACCAAATGGGTATTCGAAATAAGATGAACGAGGAAGGCTCTGTGGTAAGAAATAAAGCAAGACTAGTAGCCAAAGGATATTGCCAAGAAGAAGGGATAGATTTCGATGAAACATTTGCCCCTGTCAAAGCAAGATTGGAAGCTATAAGGATGTTTCTTGCCTATGCGACTCACAAGAATTTCATTGTATATCGATGGATGTAAAAGTGCATTCCTAAACGGTTTATTGGAAGAAGAAGTATATGTTGAACAACCTCCGGATTTGAGCGGGAAGACTCTTGGAGACAAGGTATACAAACTCAAGAAAGCCTGTATGGATTGAAACAGGCACCCGTGAGCATGGTATGATACCCGTCACAATTCCTGGCGAGAATGGATTCACAAAAGGAAAAGTAGATAAAACACTTTTCGAGAATTCAAGAAAGAAGAGTATCTTGCTTGTTCAAATATATGTGGATGATATCATTTTTGGATCCACTAACAAAAGAGTCGTGTGTGAAAAATTCTCAAACCTCATGCAAAGCAAATTTGAAATGAGCATGATGGGAGAGCCGACATTTTTCCTTGGACTTCAAGTGAAACTTGGTGAAGGATGGAACCTTCATAAGTCAAGCAAAATATACCGTAGAGATTTAATGAAGAAATTTGGTATGGAAGAAAAGTCTTACAGTAAAAATACCAATGAACACATCATCAAAATGGACATGGATGCGGATGGCAAGCCTTTGTAGATCAAACAAGATCTGAGCACTTATTGGATCATTGCTCTATCTCACAAAAAGCGAGCGGACATCACCTTTCTTTGTAGGTGTATGTGCAAGATTTCAATCTGCTCCAAAAGAGAGCCATATGACAAAGGCTAAAAGAATATCGAGATACTTGAAAGGAAGCCAAGAAGTAGGCCTATGGTATCCAAAGGAAGGTGGATTGGACTAATTGGCTATTCGAGACTCGACTACGCTCGGATGCGAGTGGACAGAAAAGCACTTTGTGCACTGTCAAATGCTAGAAACAGACTAATTTCCTGGTTTAGCAAGAAGCAAAACTCAATAGCCACCTCTGGTGAGGCGAATACATAGTTGAAGCAAATTGTTGTGCCCAAGTCCTATGGATGAGACAACGGTGAGAGACTATGAAGTTGAAGAAAAAGAAATTCCAATCATGTGTGATAACACAAGTGCCATTGCAATCACTCAAAATCTGTGTTGCACTCAAGAACAAAACATATAGATGTCGATATCATTTCATAAGAGATCATGTTGAAAAGAAGGACATTATCTTGGAATACATCTCAAGCGATAAACAATTAGCGACATCTTCACAAAACCATTATGTGAGTCAAGATTTGAAGAACTCAAGCATGAGTTGGGGTTAATTGAGTGAGCCGTGACACTCAGACAAATCAAAGAAGAGTATTAGAACAGAAAAGAAGTGAAAAAGAGCTGAAAACAAAAATCAACTTAGTAAATCACCAGATCGGAAAAGACAACTATAGGAAGTCCGCTGATAGCGAGTCACCAAGAGAATGCGAGGAGTAGAGTTAAATCAGCCTAAGAGATAAGCTGAATAACTTATGAGCAAAGTGACAAAAACGCAATCGTTTTAACTTAGCGGGAATGTTTTAAGGAACACGTCAAGATAATGATGATGTGTCACGGACATAAAAAGCCGCACACTAAGCTTATGATTGGATATAAATGTCCGCGCATTAAATACGAGGCGTGAAATGCTCAATAAGCGTGCGAAATCCAAGCCGTTGATTTCGATCACAATTCAAAACCGCCGCACGCCCTTTCATAAACCATATTTAAACCATTTTCGTCCGTTTCTCTCTCACACTTCTAAAACTGTTCATCTTTTTCTCTCAAAAGCAAAGGCAAACTACTCTCGAAACCCTATCAACATTCAAATCAATTTCGAGACTTTTCTTGATATAATTTCGAGAAATGGCACCAACTTACGACTTTACTAAGTTAGGAAAGCAAATCCACACCGGTTCGACGGTGGATTTCGGAATGGTGAAGCGAGAGGGGTCCGACGACACCCTGGTGAAGAAAATCGCGGAAAAGTTGGAAACGCCTGGACTAAAACCGTTTCTAATTTGGAATATCCTATGACCTATGTGGAGGAGGTCGCACAATTCTACGTGAATGCCGAGATTCACGACGAAGGAATCAAGTCATCTGTTCACGGAAGCGGTGACTATTACCGCCAAGGATTTGGTGAATATTGCTCACTACCTGAAGGAGCAATCGAAATTAAGGAAGCGATGTAAACTTGGCCGACGCATGGAAAGAAATAGCCAAGTCCGACCTTGCCGATAAAATTATATACACAAAGAAACAAGAGATCACGAAGGAGGATTATCACAAATTGTTGGACATAGTTGCCAAACGTATCGACATCAAATTTGGCGACTTTGACCAACTATCAAAGGCAAAGTGGTTGTGATGGCTGCAATCATCGAAGAAAAGAAGATAAATTGAGTTTATCTACAAAGCAGACTCGCGAACGTGGGGAACAAGTCCTTCAAAGAAGATGGCACATTTGGAGGATCCTAGGATATGGCCTAGTGATTGGCCGGCTCATTTGGAGGTGAAAGGAGTACCTCTTAGACATGGGAAGGCTTTCCATGTCAACAAGAGGATGTTCGAGCTAACCTCTGCGGTGCTCGAGAAGCGAGCTTATGCCAAGAGAGCGACACGGTGAGGGGGAATCGGTGACCGAAGATCTGTTGCTACCTCTCCGGCCAAGAAGAAAAGCCCCTGCAAAGAAAGAAAACCAAACATGCTCCGCCCGCTGCGAGAGTCACCGCCCTGCCCAGTAGTGTCACCTGCCCCTGCAGCAGAGGTCGAGAAGGACTCACAAATACCTTCTCCGATCGTCAAAAGGAGGAGAACCGACAAGCCTGACGGCTCCTCGAAACAAACACCAAAGACGGCCCCCGCGCCCAAGACTCGAGAGGACACCGCCCGAACGAGTAAATTCCCTCGGTACAAACCAGAGACGAAGAAGACTCGTCAGCGGTCCGAACAGAGAAACCCGGTGAGTCGATTACTCAACTAGCACAAATATCCGAAGACTACCGGGAGAAGTAGAGTCTCCGGATGTAGTTGATGAAACAGCCAAGTCTGTCAAGGCAATCGCCAGAGGCAACCAAGACACTGTTGTAGCTCACACAAATTTGAAACACAAGAAGAACCAGCCCAAGCAGATAGTGATGTAATGATCCTATCTCCACCTTACCCAGACATCCAAAATCGTCTGCGTGAGTGGAGAAAATGGAAGTTGAGCAAGTCAAAGGAACAGTTCCAACGGCCCGAGTTCATAGAAGAAGAAGAGGAATCGCTAAATTTCCTTGGACTAACTCTTGTGCTCCCAAAGACTTGATGAGGACAACGCTAGACATTCTCCGCAGATCTACAAGGACAGGAGAGAGCAAAGCAAGTGAAGAAGCGAAGCACGTGAGAAGGCAAGCATCCGCCCTATCTCGGCACTACGTAACACTTCCATCCTCTTCTTGATGTCTTCTCGGGCGGTGATGAGGATCCGAAAATGTCACGCTACGAAGAGTTACAAATACAAAGAAGATCGCTTTGCATGAATCAAGAATTCTTCACGAGCAAAGACTAATGGAGGGACAGGAGAGTCCTCCGAACACACAGTGAAATCGATCCTATGGGAGTGGTTCAAGCAAATAGCCACCGATGTTGCCGCTACCACTTCCCCACTCACTCGGAAGAAGACAATAAGGAAATGGCGATGAACCGGGCTAGTGGGGACCCCAGTCGAGCCAACCCCTATTGAAGGTGTGCTACCACCGCCCCAACGGCTGAACCATCGATTTGCAACAAATGAGTCTCGGGAGACGAGTAACCCCACTCCAAGTCACTCACCAAAGTGGTGCGTTACCGAGGGGGAAACTCCCTCCACCGCAGCGGCAAGGACGGAGGATCTTTGCAGATGACTCCACAAAGAAGCAAGGAGGCGAAGAAGAGAAATTACAATCACAAGAAAAACTGACAAGTTGCCATCAACTAAGCTCAGGCGATTGAGACTGCCTCACCGAGGTGCCAACCGCTCCGAAGGCTAATGATCTTGATGCAATCGAGGCACGAAGGAATGTACCCGGGAGTTAACACTGGCGATGAAAGTGCAATCCATGGGGTTGAGACTCAATGGATGCCATGTAGAAGACCCTAAGACAGTGACATCGTCAAAGGGAGGACAAGGCCTCGCAGCAGAGAGACCTTTGGAGGAAATGAAGGCCACGGAGGTTGAGACTTCCGGGGTAAAGAGGTCAAGTAGAGAACATCACTCCCGCAATCATCGACCCATCCGAGAAGGAGATCGGCGCACTTCATGATTCCCAGGACAACCCCGATGTCACTTTTCCGGGGATCAAGACGAAGAAGAAGCTGAGTTAACCCCCATGACAAATCCAAAAGACTCAGTGCGGGTGTTCCAAAACGAGTAAGTCGACCCCAAAACTACTCGTCAAACTTTTAACTTTGATGATGAGCCACCTCTAGAAATCTCATCATCGTCCGATGTGACGCTGGCCGGATAAGGCCGAGGACAAGTCTCTTGAAAAGGAAAAATCTATTTGAGACCAACGGCGTTAAGACCAGTGAGGCTCAAGCAAGTTCTAGTCTATTTCACAACCAAACCCACCAACCAAAGAACCACTACTCCGGCTCCTCAAGCCACACTGGATCGATTCCCAAAAAAGAACTCCACGCGCACCGCTCATCATTGAACAGATCCGATCGGCGGTGATGAATCTTTTGTAGAATCTTTCCCTTTCTCACCTTTGGAGATACGAGAACTCCACGAAGAGTCGAGAAAATGAGCAAGCACGATATCACAGACCACCTCCTGTTTTCACTCGAGGCACCATTGTTCGGCCGATTTTGATTTTGACGTTGTATGGCCATCACCGCAAATGAAGAATCGGTGAAGTTCGAGAAGTGTTCAAGGCACTCTTTTTGAAGTTGAAAAGATGGAGAGGCATCGAGCCTCTTTGGATATGCGCTGGACAACAGAGATGCCAAACACACGGTGACTTGAGAGGCATCACGGTCGGGATAAGGGAATGGTGGCAACGGCGAAGAATCAATGCGTGTGGAAGGTGAGATACTTGTAACCTTGTTCAACAAGTCTTTGGTGTGAGAGCCGAGAATGTTGATGCGAAAACGGCGAGGGAACACATTGAGCATATGCATGAAGCTCACACCGCCGAGATCAGGTCGCTGCGTGAGCGAAATGCAAATGATATACGCTGCGTTTGGAAGAACACATGACAAGAAAATTCAGCCTTCTCATGGCCGGTGAAGCCGATTTGTGAGAATCCAACGCTACTGGCTCAATTCCGTCCGCATACAACGCATGAGACTTGAAGCAAAATTCAACCATCGAAGACTCGACTTCATGCTTGCCAAAGATGTTCCCTGGGGTTCCTCTATCCTTTGATGATGCCAAAAAGGGGGAAGAGGAATACCTTAAAGACAAAAAGAAAAAAGTCGAAAAGAAAGGAGCGGTGAGAAGGGAAGCGGTGAGAAGGGAAAATCAATCGAGGAAAATTTGAAATCGAAGAAAGGAAAATCATTGAGGGGGAAGGATCAAAAGATATGACCTTGATGATTGCACAAACCCCCAACAGGTCCTGTCACGGTGACATTATAAGCAAAGAAACTCCCGTGACTCGCCACTCCAAGACTTTGTATCTATGGCCGAGAAGAGAAAAGAAATTGAAGCGAGGGATGAAGGAAGTGGAAGGAAGAATGGATGCAGGGTGATGAACATCTTGAAAGAACATGGAGGCATTCGGTTAGCAGAGACACGTATGTCATTTCGGATGTCGGGCCAAGAGCCAAGATCGATTGACGAATTCAAAACGCTCGAATCGAAGGATATTTTGCAAATATGTCCATGGCTCAAGCTTGGGACTTATCTTGGAAAAAGGGTCTCACATTGTGTGAAGAAGAGCGACAGAATGAGACTTAGTGATACTCTGCTGGTCACTCGCTAGTCAATCACCGGGAAGAAGAAGACCAAGTCAAAGATAAAGATACGCCTGCAGCGAAGGAAGAAGCGAAAAGTGGAGGAAGAAGCTTGGACCTAGGCCTCGCCCAAGAATATCGAATCGTAGATCCGGAAAGAAAGGAGGGATCTATCACCGGGCTTGACCAAGTGGCAAATTTGCGAGTGGCTAAAACTAACGTTGAGTATGCAAAGAGAATAGAAGAAGAAAACAAAAGACAAACTCGGCTATGGCGGAGAGACAGAAAGACTAAGGAAAGATGAAGTGCGGAAGGAATATGAGAAGAAAAAGAAGGCAAATTTGACGAGAAAAAAAAAGAGAAGAAAGAGAAGAAGATCTTGATCAAGATGAAAGAAGGAGACAATGGCGAAGGAGATGAAGTGTTCTTTGTCCAACCCTTCATGTATTTTATTATGTAAATATATACAATGTAAGTCTTCGTAATAGAATTATAAATTTTTTTGTGAAGACATTATATACTCCGATACACCTTGCTTGATTGTGTTAAGTACAAGAATGATATTATCAATAAAAAGATTGATTTCACATACATTCTATGTCAATACACTATCTGTATGTATCTTTGTTATTTACATATTTGTATGATCTAAGTTTTGGCATCATCAAAAAGGGGGAAATTGTTAGGAATTTTATTGTTTAGATTTTGATGAATGCCATGTAAAACTTAGAATAGAAAGTTGGCACCCCAATTCTTGTTGTAAAATGCATTGTAATGAATAGAGCCGCCAAGCCGAGTCAAGACGACTACGCCCTAACATGCAAGAAGACAATCAAGATGGAAGGAAGACTTCTGTTGTGAGACAAAGTGAGTATGGCAAAGAAGAGTAGACGGAACACTATGAAGAAGCGGTGAGATACTGGTGAGTGGAGCATCAGTCAAGTCAACTCAAGAAAAGCCAAGTCTCAAGTTGAAGTGAGAAGAGTCATCCAATGATTGAAAGCCGACTCTAAGTCACCTGGGGAAAGCAAGGAAATGCGATCAAGTCGAGATAATCAGTAAAAGAACCGTTGCACATAAATCAAGAGATTTACTTAAACAAGTAATATCTCCATACAACCTTTCTTGGAGTGCTCAGTCCCAGAAGCGTGCAAAAGGAATGAACCAATGGGAAGCACGACACCGTGTCAGAACTCTGAAAAGGTGAAAAGAATAATTCATACGAGGAAACGGCAATTCCAAGAACTGCAAGCCAACGACTGCAAAGTGACTTTCAAAAATAAGCCTATCTCTTCAACGGGCAAATTTTTGAAAGTTCACTATAAAAGGCTGAGGAGTTAGTTTGAGAAAAGAATGCATGAATGACACATACGTGAGATATACAAGCACATTAGAAAAACTGAAACAATCTCAATCCTCAATCCTACATTCAAGTACATCAATCCAACACTTACCCGTGAAGGAAAGAGAGCTTCAACCGAGTTGAAGAGAAACCTTTGAAAACAAGGGGTCTACTTTCCGGGAAGGATTGTAGAAAAGTTCAAAGTTGAACTAAGTCTTAAGCATTTGGAGGGCTTCGTGATCAAATCCAAAGAGCTTGAGCAAGTGAGTCTGTAGTAGCAAGGCAGCCGCCCTGTGAAGAAGCTTCGAGTCGAACGAGAAGCCACCCGAGTGATCAAGGCGTCTCGATCGAGTCCCAAAGGATCAAGTCATTTGTTGTGATCAAGACCATGATCTCCGGGATGTTACCACTTTGTAAACCGATCATTACTTAGTGGATTCCTCCGGGAGTTGGAGAAGGGAGGAGTAGAAGAATTACCCCATCTTCGAACCTCTATAAAAACTTTATGTGTCATTTACATTTCAGCATTTAAATTCCCGCACTTTTAATTGCTTATATCTCACGATAAATTTGGTATCCATTTGATAATTTACAAGTACTAAATCAAGCTCTAATATTTTGTTTAACTTAAGGGTGTTAAGTCTTCCAATAAAAATAAAACCATAGCTGAAGTTAAATTGTAGTTAACAAATTGAGTTACTCCATCATTGGCTCAAATTGAGTCATTGAAAGATTAACTCTACTTGAGGACTAATTCGTTGTCCATCAAGGACAATTGTGTAGAATTAACTCAGAGATTTAAAAGGACTAAATCGAAAATTTGGTAAGGTTTATTCAACCCCTCCCCTTCTAAACCTTACACTTACACCCCTTGGGACCTACAGAAACCAAGGCCAAGTACGACCTAATCCCAATCCCGATCTACACACGTCTCCCGGATTTCACCAAATCAAGGTAAGCCTAACTTACAAGATCTTATAACAAAGTTTGTGCAATCAACAGATACCCGATTCAAAGCGGTGGAAACATCCTTGAGAAATCAAGAGGCATCTATCCATAACTGGAAAACCAAATAGGCGATTGCGAAGATGATTTCGAAAGGCCACAAGGTAGTTTGTCGGGTAATCGAGCCAAACCAAAGGAGCACGTAAAGGCAATCACCATCATTTTTCCACATGAGCATGATTATGCCAATGCCACCATGCAGAAATACGTGGAGGATGACATGCCCATAGAAAATCTCATGAAAAAGAAGGTTGCAGAATACAAACCCAAGATCCCTTACCGGAGTCTAACCGAAGAAGATAGAAGGGAGGACAAATTTGGTAAGTACCTTGATTCTTTCAAACAATTACATGCCAATATTCCATTTGTTGACCCTCCTTCAAAGCATGTTAGGGATCTTAATGACATCATTCTTAGTGAAAATAAGCTCAACAAATTATCAAATGTGCAATTGAATGATAAATATCCTTCCAATGAACTACCACAAAAATTTAATGATCCAGGAAGTTTTATTATCCCTTGCACAATTGATGGTTTACCTGTTGATAGGGCACTAGCCGACTTGGGAGCTAGTATCAACGTGATGTCTTATTAAACATTCAAGCATGCGGGATTAGGTGAACCTAAACCTATTAGGATGGACATTCAATTAGCTGATAAATCGATTAAACATCCTAGAGGTATTATTAATGATGTGTTAGTCAAGATTGATAAATTCATGTTCCCAGTTGATTTTGTTATTCTTGACATGCATGATGATATTGATGTTCCTCTAATTCTTCGGGCCCTTTCTTGGCTACGGTGAAATCTATCATTGATGTGCATGAGGAAAATTTACTTTGAGAGTAGGGGATGAACAAGTAATTTTTAAAATTCATGTTGATATTGAAAAGGATACTACTTGTTCTTTTGTCGATTCAATTCCTTTGCATGATGACAAACTCTTGGAGAAAAGTGTTGTTCAAAGTCCATGTTGGAAGCTTATGCCCAAAAAGGGGACCGAAAAGGTCGAAATGCACATTTTGAAGCTTGAGGTTAGGGGTAGTTCTCCTAAACACCAAAGGGATTTTCATAAGTTTGAAGCTCCACCCGACTAATCCTCACATTTAGGTGAGTTAGTCCAGCTATACGACTTTAAAGAAGCGCTACCCGGGAGGCAACCCGATGTTTGTGTGCAATTGTTTTTATTTTTTTTTTTTTTTTTATTTTCTTTTCTTTCAAAATAATCACAAGTCCTTAGAGTCATTTTCAAAAAAAAAAACTCTTGAACATCTTCTTGGTTGTCCTAATTGGGAATATTTGAGATTTCACGGTATTCGAGTTGTGTGTTGCTTAACTTTGATTAGGTATGAAGATGCGCTTGAAGGTCCCATCAAAACAACCCAATGATCGCCCAACACCGATTCCACTATTGTAGTAAGGTCGTATTTTTCTTTTTCCACCTCTTTTATATCATTCTAATTTCTTTGCTTTTTGAGTGTTTGGTGTGTGTTTGTCCATTTCTTTGTTTCACATTGAGGACAATGTGAATTTTAAAAGTTGGAGGTGGGTACAATAACATTTTCTAATGCTTGTATGCTTGTTTGTGAGAGATGTGTTTCTTATTTTTTATTTTTAACAAATTGAATGTTGCTAGTCAATAACTTGGCCCAATTATACCTACATTAACTTGTTAATTTGTGTTTTCAAGGTGAAGCAATTGATTGTCTAGGATAGATTGACGTGGATGCAGGCAAAATTTTGATGAGATTTTCTAACACCATAAATACTTGATGTGTTAATGCATATACGACGATACCTAGCGCTATGAACGCCTCGAGAACTCGTGATTTAGTAGTGGTTAACTAGTTGTTAAACCAAGCTTGCGAATAAAAAAAAAAAGAGAGAAAGAGAAAAATGAAAAATGAAAAAAAAAAGAAAAAGAAGAAAAAAAAATGGACAAATCGAGGTTATACTCCTCTATTTGTTGTTGCTTAGTAACTAGGAGCATTCATGAGCCCCATGTTTGTCTTTTACGTAAAACGGCGATACAAATATGAGTATGGGAAACCACCCAGAGGGTTTGAACAGAAATTCAAAATTTAAACCTAGTGGAAGCATGCTTCAAAGGTCCTAAAAAAAAAGAACGAACTAAAAAAAAGAGGAGAATGAATACTCCTTGACTTCTCATTCCAATAAAGTTCAAGAAGTCTTGGTTATATGACTAGTAAGCTAACTACTATGATCTATCAATTCTTGATTTTCACGGCGTTATTGAATTGAAGTTGTTCATAACTATCAAGATTTGTAGAGTGATGATTTCAAGTCCAATAATGCCCGCCGATATTACGCTTCTTTCTTGACAATGATCGCTTTACAAAACTATGTTTTTACTTAATGGTTAATTCGGGTTGAGAAGGCCAAGAACTTGATCGCTTATGTTCAATATGTTGAAAAAAATCATCTTTGTATGTTGTGATTTATTGAATCCCTCTTTTTGATATAATGTTTTGCTTGAGGACAAACAAAGTTCAAAGTTGGAGGTGGTTTGATAAGGGTCTCTTTATGCATGTTTTATTAGTATATTTGAGTAGAATTCGAGTTATTTTATTGTTAGTTTTGTAAATTTTTGATTGTACATAGTTCATATTACTCCGAGGTGCTTTTATTGATGTAGATTGACCATTCGGGGCTAATTTTGGTGAATTTCGCACCATGGATTCATGTCAAAACATACCGGGAGTTTCAGAATGCAAACACGCTCGAAATTCCAAGCCAAACGCGTCATTTCGGGGCCTTTTGGTCCAACACGGGCAGGGGTGTCGGGCAACACGGCCGTGTTCACGGGAGCTAAAAACTCGATTTTTTTCGCACAAAACAGCCTCCGACACGCCAGGCCGTGTTCCCCAACACGGCCATGTCCGGAGAATAGCCTGGCCGTGTTGGGAAGCACGACCATGTTTCCCTGATTCCCTGTGTGATAAAACAGCACGGCCCGGCCGTTTTGGGCGACACGGGCGTGTCCGGGGCACTTTTCTGCAACTTTTCCATGCGAAAATTATGGAAAACTCACCTACCAAGCTTGTTGACCACTTCTATACACCTTTAACACCCAATTTTACTGCAACATGTCCCCATATTCCCTCAATCATCAATTGAGTACAAGAATTCACCAACCAACAATGAAAGTGGAGGCAATTGTTTAACAAAAGATAGCATTATTGATGTGTTCTTTCACAAAAATGATGTCTATAAAAGGCAAGAGTTTGAGTTGGGAAGGATATTCCATTCATTATTCGATTCAATTCATTAGATACTCAGAAATATTCATGTATTCATTTCATTAAGTAGAATTGGGATCAAGGGTCTTGGAGGAGAAAGCTTGGGGCAATATTGGAGAAGAAGGCTTGAAGCAATATCATCAATCAAGAAAGAAGTCAATTGAGATTTTGAGAAAGATAAGTACACCATGTCTACAATACTTAAATCTTCTTGTGTAATTTATTCTTTGGTCAAAATCATGTGTAGCTAAACTCCTAGTGTTTGAATGTAATGAACTCTAGAATGGATTTGTGATTAAGGTGTGTATGTTTTTAATAAAATCTTCATATTTTGTGTGATTCACTTATATTATGCTTCGCTCATTCGAATTGATATATGCGCAATATTGATTTGAAGTTTATTTTTCATCCGGGAAATCGAGAGATTCATGGTGAAATAGAACCTATATAAGTGAAAAGAGTTGCATGCAATCCTAGATATAGGACGACATAAATCTTCCGGATTAGGTCAAACCTAATACGGGAATTCACAAATCGTTATAATCTTTGTCTTGGGGTTTTAACTAGAAAGAGATTTCGCTTAATCAACTTGAGATTAGAAGTTTTTCGCCTTGAGAAAGGGTTTAACTTAAATTGGGAATTTCTACGGTCCACAAGACATGAGATTTTATTAAAAGAGGTTGATTTTTGCTTAAGGGCTTACGTTGTATTTTTAACTTGTCAAATCACAAAACATTCTAGAGGATTTACATTCAAACACATTTCTATCTCTTGATTTCTTATTTTACAAATCTTTCTTCATTTTTACAATTTATAATTTGTTTTCCTTTTTCATCAAACAAAAACTCGAAAAATTGTTAGATTAAATAACAAAAAGACGGTAATTATTAGTACTTACAATCCTCGTGGGAATGACACTTGCACTAATAATCTATACTATAAAACGATAGGTGCACTTGCCTACGGTTTTAAAGATAGCTTTTGAGCCATCAAATCAGCCACAGATCAACAACGTTTCCATAGACCTGATCCCGTTATTCCAACAGACACCATCATCCCAAACAGATTTTGACTTTGACGCCGCTTGCCGCCACCGAGACACAAGTGACAACCGAGGTTTGAGAAGTTTTCAAGGCCATATTTGCGGAGATAGAGAAGATGGAAAGGCACCAGCCTCACCGACATGAGACTCGATAACCGAGATGCCAATCTTTGCCGTCTGCGTGGAATAATTGTCAGGATCCGGGAATGGTGGCAACAACAGCAGACAATGCGCGTGGAACAAGTTCGGTACTTCAGAACATTGTTCAATAAAATGCTAGTCTGGAGCGCTGATAATGCTGACATGAAAAGGAGGATGCAGGAAAATATTGACAGAATCCATACCTCACATAACACGTAAAAATGGAGCTGTGTGAATTTCATCGCAAAGAGCTTCTGCGCGTAGAGGAGAACATGGAGAAGAAATTCAGCCTCCTCTCGGCTGAACTGAAGCAGGTGGCAGCAGAATCGAAAGCCACTCGCTCTGAATTCCGTGCAGCATACTCCGCAGCAGATTCCAAGCATAACTCAGCTATCAGTCGCTTGGACTTCATGATTGTTGGCATGTTTCCAGGGGTTCCTCTCTCCTTTGATGATGCCAAAAAGGGGGAAGGGGAATACCTAAAGACGTTAAAAGGATCTGAAGCTGAGAAGAAGAAGGACGTAGCTGTGAAGGAGAAGACAGCTGAGGAACAGAGAAGAGAGAAGAAAGGAAAATCTGTTGAGGGGGAAGGTTCGAAAGACATGACTCTGATGATTGCAAAAACCCCTCAACAAGGATTAGTCACAGCTGATATCATCAGCAAACTCCCAGTGACTCTGCCGCTCCAACACTCCGCAGTACCCATGGCTGAAAAGAGGAAGATAGTAGAAGCAGGGATGAAGGAGGTGGAAGGAAAGATGGATGCCCGAGTAATGAATATACTGAAACAATATGGAGGCATTCCAGCAGGCAGAGACACTGATGCCATCTCAGACGTCGGAAGCGAGCCGAGATCAGTCGATGAATTCAAAATGCTCGAGTCCGAGGGCTACTTCGAAAACATGTCCATGACCCAAGCCTGGGATTTGTATTGGGAAAAAGTCCTCAAGCTATGTGAAGAAGCCGACAGGCAGCAGACTACTGGCAGTCACTCTGCTGGTCACCCTGCTGGTCACTCAGCTGGGAAGAAGAAGGCCCCAGTACAATACACGCCCAGAGGCAGAGGAAGAAGCAGTGGTGGAGGAAGAGGTTTCAGACCTAGACCTCTACCCAAAAATATTGAATACGTAGATCCAGGGAAGAAATGAGGGATCTATTGGGCTGGACTTGATGCCATAGCCAACATACCAGTAGCCAAGAACAATGCTGAGTGTGTGAAGAGAATCGAAGAAGAAAATAGAAGACAAACTCAGCTGTGGGAAGAAAGGCAAGAAAGAAAAAGAAGAGATGAAGCTGCCAGAAAAGCATATGAGAAAAAGAAAGCAGCTGAAGAAAAGAAGAAGAGAAAAGATTAGAAGAAGACAGAGCTGATGAGGAAAGAAGGAGGCAGCGAAGGAGATGAAGTGCTGCTGTCCACCCCTTCATGTATTTTACTATGTAAATGCATTTGCATGTAAGTCTTCTGTACATTGAATAAAATTATATAATTTCTATACTTGTGTAGATATAGAATAGCATGATTACCTTAAGCTCTAATTAAGCTCTGATACACTTTGTAAACAACTGTGTAGAGAACTAGAATGATATGATCAATAAAAGATTGATTCTACGCATACATTCTGTGATTCTACGTTGTCTGTACGTATCTTTGCTATTTAATTGTTGAATGCATGTTTTAAGTTTTGGCATCATCAAAAAGGGCGAAATTGTTGGGAAATTAATTTTTAGATTTTGAAGAATGCCATGTAAAACTTAAAATAGAAAGTTGGCACCCCATTTTCCCGTAATTTGTAATCGTAATAGATAAGGCCGGTCGAGCCGAAGTTAAGTCGCCTATGCTCGAACATGCAAGAAGTTAATCGGAGACTAGAAGGAAGACTCCGTTGTAAGGCAAATTGAGTGTAGCAAGGAAGAAAAGACATGAACTCGATCAAGGTGCAATTGAGCAAAGTGTCACCAAGTCAACTCCTGATAGCCAAGTCTCAAGTTGATGTGACAGATGAGTCATCCAATAATTGGAAGTCGACTCAAGTCATCCTGGGAAATCAAGGAAATGCAAGTCAAGTCGAGACAATCGAAAGAGATCCGTTACGTAAGTCAAGAAAGTTACTTAAACAAGTAATACTCCCATTTGCGCTTTCTTAAAGTGCTCACCCCTTAAGCCCGCAAAAGGAATAAACCAATGGGAAGCATCGCACTGTGTTTAACTCGAAAAAGTCAAGACTCATTCAATACGAGGAAATGTCAATTCCAACGACCGCAACAAGACAAGCCAATGACCACAAGTGTCTTTTGAAATTAACCTATCTCTTCAACGGGCAAATTTTCAAAAGAACACTATATAAGGCCGAGGAATCACCTTGAGAAAAGGGTTACCTTGATTACCCGAGAAAACCATTACAAGCAAGAAAGCAATATCTCAGAACTCGAAATATTCTCAAGTCAATTAAGCTCAATCCTCAAGCCTACATTACGAAGGAAATCAGTCCAACACTCACCGTGAAGGAAAGACGACTTCAATCGTTGAAGAGGAAACATTTGAAGAACCAAGGGGTCTACACTCCACAAAGGATTGTAGAAAGGTTCAAGGTCGAACTGGGCCTCAAGTTTTTGGAGGACTTCGTGGTCAAATCCAAGAAGCTTGAGCAAGTGGGTTGTAGTAGCAAAGCGGTCCCGTGAAGAAGTTGAGTCGAACGAGAAGCCCTTTGGTGACCAAGACATCTCCTGATCGAGTCCCAAAGGATCAAGTCACCGTGTGATCAAGACTTGCATCCGGACCGATAACCACTTTGTACATTGATCAATACTTAGTGGATTCCTCCAGGAGTTGGAGAAGAGAGGAGTAGAAGAATTACCCCATCTTCGAACCTCTATAAAATTTATTGTGTCACTTACATTTCAAAGACTTTAATTATCGCATATTATTTTGATATATCCGATAAATTTGTTGTCCATCGATAATTAACAAAGTGCTATAATCAAGTATTAAAACAAACTTAAACCAAGATTCAAGGGTGTTAAATCTTCCAATAAAAACATATCACAATGAGTTAAGTTTTAGTCAAAACAATGAGTTATTCTATCAAAAAGCTCGCCGAAGTTCTGCTGAGTGGCTAACTCACGATCAACTAACTTAGTTGTCCATCAAGGACTTAGCCGAAGTAGTATTAACTCAACGCCTTAAAAGGACCAAATCGAAAAGTTGGTAAGGTTTATTCAACCCCCTTCTAAACCTTACACTCACACCCCTTGGGACCTACACCATATGACGCAAATGACTAAGAGAATCCTAAGATATTTGAAGGATGCCAAGAAGTTGGCTTATGGTATCCAAAGAAAGGTGGATTCAAGCTTATTGGTTACTCGTGACTCACGACTATCTTTGGATGTAGAGTTGACAGGAAGAGTACTTAAATTGTACATGTCAAATGCTTGAAATAGATTAGTTTCCTGGTTTAGCAAGCAAAACTCAATAGCCACATCAACAATGAAAGCCGAGTACATAGTCGGGGAAGTTGTTGTGCCCAAGTCTTATGGATGAGACAACAACGAGAGACTATGAAATTGAAGAAAAAGAGATTCCAATTATGTGTGATAACACAAGTGCTATTGCAATCGCAGTAACTCGTGTTGCATTCAAGAACAAAGCACATTGATATCAAATATCATTTTATAAGAGATCATGTTGAAAAGAAAGACATCATTCGGAATATGTCTCAACCGATAAACAATTAGCCGACATATTCACCAAACCCTTATGTGAATCAAGATTTGAAGAACTTAAGCATGAGCTGGGTTAATTGAGCCGAGTTGACACTCGTGAAGACTCAATGAGAAAAGATGGAACGTGGAAAAGATGAAAACAGTAACAAATTTCGTGAATCACCAAGTGAATCAACAGGTCGTGTCGGAAAGTCACCAGATTGCCACCGACAAATTGAAGTCATTATACGAAGGAGAGAAGAAAAGTCGAGTCAATGTGGAGTGTTTCTAGTCATTTATGAGCTAAGTGACAAAACGTAGTCGTTTTTAATGAGTGGGAATGTTTTTAAGGATGACGTTAGTGTAATAATGATGGGTACAGTCAAAACCTGCACAATAAGCATATGATTGGATATAAATGCTGCCGCATTAAATGCGAGCAATTAAATGCAATGTGACGTTCTAAATCTGAGCTGTTGATCTTGATCAAAATTCAAAAACCAAAAACACGTCCTTTCATAACCCTTATATACTCATTCTTTCAGTTTATCTCTCACACTTAAAACTGTTCATCTTCAAACATTCAAAAGCAAGTCATTTTTCTCTCGAAAACCCTACAAGTTCTCAAGCAAGCTTATCAAGATTTAATCGGTAGAAACTTCTAAAATAATGGCACTAAAGACTGATTTTGTCAAGTTATCGAAGCAAATCAACTCTGGTTCGACTGTGGATTTCGAAGGCATGGTTAAGTAGGGTTCGGATGCAACCCTTGTGAAAAAAATCGTGGATATGTTGGAAAACTCTGGGCTTAAAGCCTTTTTGACGATAGAATACTCGCACACCTACCTGGAAGAGGTGGCGCAGTTCTATGTGAACGCCGAGGTGCAGGACGAAGGTATCAAGTCCTCCATCCACCGCAAGGACATCATGATCAATGCTAAGGACCTTGCGGAGCACTGCTTATTACCGTCCGCGGGTATGCCGAAAATATACGAAGCTGATGTGGACTTGGCTGCTGCATGGAAAGAAGTAGCCAAACCGAGTGTGCTGCGAAAGTCATCTACACAGCTGAGAAGAAATTGTTGAAGGACAACTATCACAAGCTGATGGATGTCGTCTCAAAATGTGTGGATATGAAGTTTGCGCTTTCAATCAATGTCAAAGATTGCCGATCATCATACCGCGATCATGCAAGGAAAGAAAGTTAACTAGCCGAAGTTCGTGGTATGCAGACTCGCTCGCTAGAACGTTGTGAATAAATCGTTCAAGGAAGATGGATCCTTTGGAGGATCACTCGGCTATGGCTTAGTCATTGGCCACTTAATGGAAGTGAAGGGCATTCCCCTTCAACATGGAAAGCCATTCCATGTAAAGAAGAGGATGTTCAGGGATAACCTTTCAGGAGCCCAGAAGAGAGCCCATGCGAAGAGGGCGGACACAAGTGAGGAGAATCAATCGACCCCCAGAACCAGCCTATTGCCTCCTCCCAAGAGGAAAGTCGCCCGCAATCGAAGAAGAAAGCCGCCAAAGCAAAGAAAGAAGGACGCCGCCCCTCGCAGCCGAGTCACCGCTCGAGCAGCCGTGTCTCCCGCCCTCGTAGCCGGGCGGCAGAAGGAAGCCAAATACCTTGTTCGTCCATCGACGTAAGAGGATTGTCAAGCCAAGTAAGGCATCTACTCAATCCAAGAAAGACGCCCGCCCTTCCGTTGCCCAAGAACTCGAAGAAGAGGAATCCGAACTAAATTCCTCCGGTAAGGACAAAAAGAAGAAAGAGAATCTTCAAGCTTTCAGAGCTTGAGAAGACAGCTGAGTTTGCAACTCAACTGGAGAAAACTTCCGAGACTGCTGGTACAGAAGAAGTGCAATCTCCAGAAGTTTTTAATGAAACAGTCAAGTCTATTGTGGGGGATCAGCAGAGGCAATTAGAAGACCCCGCTGTGAACACCACAGCTGAGGAGGAAGAAGCAGCGGAGACAGCAAAATGCCATGCTGAAAGGGCTATGTCTCCCCGCGCACGTATTCGTGAAGGTGAAGAGCAAGAGAGTATGTTACCTCCCATTCTCGAAAAGGAAGGACAAGAATAAGATGATGATGATGATGTCATCATGTATTCTCTAATATACCGCACATCCAAAGGCCGTCTCACGCGAATGGAGGGCGTGGAAACCGAGTCACCAAGGGAGCAGTTTGAACGCCCAATTCATAGAAGAAGAGGAACTCGTTTCGATTTCGGCATCACCACGGTGATTGTGCCCTTGATGAAGAGAATTGCTTGAATATCTTACAAATCTTCATGGAGAATGAACAAGCCAAAGCAGCTGAAGAAGCTGAAGCTCATGAAAATGCGAATATATTCCCACTCACTGGAACTCTGGAGCACACTCATCCTCACATCGATGCACTCTCGTAAAGTGATGAAGACATGGATCCCATTGCTGCGGAGGAGAAGTTGGATATGCAGCAAGCCATGCAGGAATCTAGGCTGATGCACGAACAACAGTTGATGGAAGGACCAAGAGAGTCCTCAAATCTCTCCTGGAGATAGACCCTTTGGGAGTAGTGCAGCACATTGCCACAGTTATAGCTGCAACTACATCCCCAATTCACTCCGAAAATGGGTCCAAGGGACTTGGCGATGAAACTGAGAACTTGGGCACCCAAGTTGAGCCAACCCCTATTGAAGGTGTTTTACCACCTGCCCCCACGGCTGAGCACTCAATGGAAGTAGCCAGGAGTTTGGAGCAGAGTGACCCCATCATCAGTCACTCAGCTGGTGCGCCAGCTGAGGGGGAAACTCACTCCACTATAGCAAGGTCGGAGGATGTTGCAGATGACTCCACTATGAAGAAATGAGGCAAAGTGGAGAAAGAAAAAGAAAAATAAAAAGAATAACAGCAAGTTGACACTGACAAAGCTCGGACAGTTGAGTCTATCACAGCTGAAGTGACAAATCGCTTGGCAGCCGAGGACGCCGCCGATGCAATGAGCACAAAGTTGAAAATGCCCGGAGTTAACACTGGCATCGAAAAGCGCAATCCAAGGAGTTGAGACTCCTTTGGATCCCATGGTCCAAGACCCCAAGACAGCTGTGTCTGTCGAAGGGAATGTAGAAGGTCTTTTTGCAGTTGAGACTGCTAAAGGTATTGAAGGCCCAATGGAGGTTGAGACTTCCCTGGGTAAAGAGAAAGAAACGTAGAACATCCCTCTTGTTCACATTGAAGAATCTGAGAAGGAGATTAGTGCACTTCATGATTCCCAAGACAACCCTGATACATCATTTCTGGGATCTGAAGATGAAGTTGAGTCCACCCCTGTTGCACATACCTAGCTGAGGATGTTCTTCCGCAGATGAGTCAGTCAAGTTTTAAAGTTGCTCGTCAAATATTCAAATTTGATGATGAACTAAGCCCCCAGGTTCCATCATTCTCCGATGACGCTGATGATATAGCCGAGGACCAGTCTTCTCAAATGGAAAAACCTATTGAGACCGAAGAAGGTTAAGCCCAATGCTTTGAGGCTCGATCACCAAGCAAAAACAATCAATCGCCCCACTGCAATAACTTCAATCAAGCAGGTTACCGAGTTTGAAGAGCGACCACCTCGCACACGATATCTCAAGTACGAGATGATGCATTTGAGGATGTATTTCCCTTCTCTCGCGAGCTGCCTGTGCTAGAAGAAGAGACTGTAAGAGAACAAAAGCACTACACTGTCCAAGAAGATCCCATAATTCCTACTAACTCAATTGTGCCAGCTGATTTCAACTTCGATGCAGAGTGGTCGGCAGCTGACTCAATTCAGACAGCCGAGATGCGTGAAATCTTCAAGAAGATCTGTGCAGAGATTGAGAAGATTGAATGGCACCAAGCCTCTCTCGACATGCGCCTGGACAACAGAGATGCCACTCTCACAGCAGACTTGAGAGGAGTGGTGGTCAGGATAAAGGAATGGTCTCAACAGTAAAGTGTCATGCGTCTCGAGCAAGTTCGCTACTTCAAGGCACTATACAACAGAATGCTGGTTTGGAGTGCTGACAATGCTGACATGAAGGACAGGATGCATGCCTATATGGAGAGATTGCATGCCTCTCATACAACTGAAATGGAGTTGCTGCGTGAATTTCATCGAAAAGAAATTATGCATGTTGAAGAGACCATGAATTCGAAGTTCAACCTTCTCATGGCTGAAATGAAATTGGTGACAGATGAATCGAAAGCCACTCGCTCAGAATTCCGCACAGCTTATGCCGCAGCAGACTCTAAGCAAAACTCAGCTCTCAGCCGACTGGATTTTATGCTCGCAGGAATGTTCCCTGGGGTTCCTCTCTCCTTCGATGATGCCAAAAAGGGGTAAGAGGAATACCTAAGGAAATTGAAGGAAGAAACAGCTAAAAAGCAAAATGATAAAACAGCTGAGAAGGGAAAAGCTGTTGAAGGGGAAAGGTCAAAGGATGTGACCTTAATACTTCCTGAAACCCCTCAGCAAGGTCATGTCATAGCATCGATACTCAGCAAACTTCCAGTAACTCTGTCGATCGAACACTCTGCTGTGACCATGTCGGAGAAAAGAAATATCGTAATAGCAGATCAATTAGAGTTCAATAAAAAGACGGATGCCCGCGTTGAAGCGGTGATGAAACAGTTTGTGGCATTTCGGTAGGGAAGGACACAGATGCCATTCCAGATGACGGAAATGAGTTAAGATCAGTTGAAGAATTTCAAACTCTCAAATCCGAAGGCTATTTCAAGAAAATGCCTTTAGCCCAAGCCTGGGATTTGTACTGGGAGAAAGGTCTGAAGCTATGCGCGAAGAAGTCGATGAAGCAGACTACTAGCGAATTCATTCAAATGAAGAAGAAGACTTGACAATATACGCCCAGAGGAGAAGGAAGAAGTGGTAGAGGAAGAGGTTTTCAACCTAGACCTCTACCAAAAACATCGAATATGTAGATCCGGGCAAGAAGGGAAGGATCTACTGGGCTGGGTATGATGCAGTAGCCAATCGGGAAGTGGCTAGGAAGAATGCTAAATACGTGAAAAGAATTGAAGAAGAAAACAAAAGACAAGATCAGTTGTGGCAAGAAAGGCAAGAAAGGAAAAGAAAAGATGAAGCTGCGAAGAGAGCTTATGAGAAGAAGAAAGCAACTGAAGAAGAAAAGAAGAGAAAGAGAGATGATGACAACAGAGCTGAAGATGAAAGAAGGAGGCAGCGAAGGCTATGAAGTGTTGTTGTCAACCCCTTCGTGTATCATACTTTTGTAAATACATATGTGTGTAAGTCATCTATACATTCAATAAAGCATTGATGTACTTTCTCTCTATTGTTGTATCTTAGCATAAGATATGTGTAGTTTGCTACATACGAGTATGCTCTGATACACCTTGCAAACATCTGTGTAAAGAACAAGAATGATATGATCAATAAAACAATCTATTCAACACATACATTCTTTGTTTCTGCATTGTCTGTATGTATTTGTGTTGTTTACATTTTATTTAATCTTATTAAATTTTGGCATCATCAAAAGGGGAAATTGTTGGAAAATTATTTTTGTAGATTTTGATGAATGTCATGTAAAACTTAGATTAGAATGTTGGCACCCCATTTTCCTTGTAATTCTTATTGTAATAGATAGGGATGAATGAGTTGAGTCAAGTCAGCTATGCCTGGGAATACAAGAAGTCAACTGAAGAAGTGAAGTGAAGACTCCGCTGAGGAACAACTGAGTATGGCCAAGAAAGAAGATTAAGGACTCGACTGAAGACGTATCACTTGAAGGACAGCTGTGTGAAGAGTCAGTTAAGTCAACCCAAGAAGCCATGTCACAAGTTGAAGTGACAGATGAGTCTTTCAATCATTGGGGCAGACTCAAGTCACTTGGGGAAAAGGCAGCTGCAAATAGGAGTTAACTGAAAAGAATCCGTTGCACAAAAGTCAAGAATATTACTTAAATAAGTAATACTTCCATGCTGTCATGTCTTAAAATGCTCAGTCCCAGAAGCGTGCAAAAGGAATAAACCAATGGGAAGCACTGCACCTCATTTCGTAACACGAAAAGTTGAACATTCATTTAATACGAGGAAAGGTCTACATCTCAAGACTGAAGACCAAGAAAAGACAAGCCAACGAACACAAGTGACTTTTGAAAATCAGCATATCTCTTCAACGGGCAGATTTTTTAAAGTTCGCTATAAAAGGCTAAGGAATCACATTGAGAAAAGGTTACCTTGATTACCTTGCACACCTGAGAAATCAAGAATTATTAACCTGCAAAATATTCTCAAGTTATTCAAAGCAAAATCCTCAAGCCTAAATCTCGAAGGAAATCGATCCAACACCAAGCTGTGAAGGAAAATATAACTTCAAACTGTTGAAGAGGAAACTTTTGAAGAATCAAAAGGAGTCTACTTTCCAAGGAGGATTGTAGGAAGGTTCAAGTTCAAACGAATCTCAAGTTATTGGAGGGCTTCGTGATCAAATCCAAGAAGCTTGAGAAAGTGAGCTGAAGTAGCAATGCAGCTGCCCTGTGAAGAAGCTGAGTCGGACGAGAAGCCAGCTGTGTGACCAAGGCATCTCCAGACTGAGTCCAAGGAGCAAGTCAGTTGCGTGATCAAGACTTGTCAATAGACTGATAACCACTTTGTACTCTGATCATTACTTAGTGGATTCCTCCAGGAGTTGGAGAAGAGAGGAGTAGAAGAATTACCCCATCTTCGAACCTCTATAAAACTTGCTTGTGTCATTTATATTTCATCATATTTATATTCCTGCACACATATTTTATATTTGCTATCCAACTGATAAAATAACAAGTGTTAAACTCAAGTGTTAAAACGAAGTTAAATTAAATTCAAGGGTGTTAAGTCTTCCACTGAAAAACTCATCACAGCCAAGTTAAGGTTTAGACTAAACAGCTGAGTTATTCTATCAATAGCTCTATCGAGTCTGTTGAGTGGCTAACTCTGCTGATTGACTAACTTAGTTGTTCCTCAAGGACTTAGCTGTGTATTAACTCTGTTATATTTTAAAATGACTAAAATTGAAAAAGTTGGTAAGGTTTATTCAACCCCTCCTCTAAACCTTACTTACACCCCTTGGGACCTACATTGTCAATATCTCTTTTCTTCTTGAGAAACTATTTCCTATCAACCCTTTAAATCCATTTCCTCATTTCATTTCTAAACCATAATCGACACTTATGTCAGTATAACATCAAGGTGATCAAATAATACTGTATACCCTACACACTATACTGACCTGAATAAGAACGTTATTTCAAATTAGTATTCCTTAAATAATGGCCATAATCCAAACATAAACATCGATACTATTCTAATAACTCATCGATAACCTAAGTTGGCAGTTAAGTAATTCATCCCCTTAGGTGTATCCCAGTATGTAGTAACTCTATATCAAACTTATAACCTAGGCACCTCAAGTCTCAACATAAACTAATAACGATCGGAAAGTAACAAATCTTGAAAAGAAAAGAGAATGTCACGATCTTGACAAGAGATAATGTGTACCTAGATAAGCGTCTAGTTGCCACAAAATTCATACTTAAGTATATAATTCATTAACAATTTCGATGATATAACCTCAAAATATACACTTGTAGATCCATCTACCGCCTAAGCATCTGTCAACTTAACACCAGTGCCATCATCAAATTCATATGAAATTCATTGGTAATTCAATTCAGACCCAGGTAATTTCCATCCTACTTGATAATCAAATCTTAGTTGTTAATTCAATCTAGATGACATGATTATCCCAAAGTAACTTAAAATTTGGGTGTTAATATCGCATATCATATATATCGACTATATGTAAGATTCACACCTATATATATAACATATAACCAACATCGATACTAGAAGCCCAAATGATAAAAACATAGACCCACCTACGGCTAGCACCCTCATTCATTTCCTATACAATCACATTATCCATTGATAATCAAACTCAAACCCAAATAATTCACATCTTATTCGATAATCAAACCTTAATCTTTGAATAAATCTTAGCAACATACTTATTTCAATTTAAACTTAACTAGAGTTTTAAGATCACCCACTAGTAATAATCTAATCCATAGGTGGAGAATCTTATCCTGGTTAGCTCAGGTGTAGTTTCTGTTACACCGAAGCTCTCATACCATAACTGTAATGCCCCAAATTCAATAGACCAAACTAATCACAAAATACCAATTATCAGGTACATCTCTGGATTTATACCAACTTCGGCTCCACAAGAATAGTTACCCAAAACTACAATAACTGAAATATATAACTTGACGAAATCTAAATCAATAGAAAAGTTCAGAAAATCTGAGATACATGCCTAAGTTTATTACATATAATACAACGGATGTCTTAACTTACAAAATAAAATAAGGACAAATAATATAAAATAAGATGACAACAATCCCCTAAGCGAAATCCTTAAATGAAGTACCAAAACTAGTCCAATCAAGTAGTCTCAACACTACTATTCTTGCGTAGGTGGTTCGGTGTTAGTCTCACCAATCTCTGAAAATTTTAGAAAACATGGGGTGAGCTAAACGAGCCCAGTGGATAGGGGATGGGAATGCATAGTAGTTAAGGAAACGAGAAACATATAATTTTTTATCGAGCAGAGCACTTGGTGTGCAAAATAGTTTTCATGCGTATAAAATAGATATAGAATAATCAGACATTAAATTTACTAACAAACTTATAGAATGATTATAAGTAAATAATATTTATGATTATCACGGTCATGTAGATATAACACAAGTTCAAATGCGAAAAAAATAGTTTCGGTAATTGAGACAATTTTTAAATAGACACGGTTCTATGCCCCATTTTAAAATCTAATATTCGGGATAAACAAAATAACGTTGGACCGATGTGGAATAAACATTGCACCTTAACGCCCAATTCAAGTTTCGATTTTAAAACGGGCAGGTTCTATGCCCATTTTAAAACCCAACGAGATGCACAAAATAAATGAACGATGTTGATATCAAACACCGAACCATATTGCATTCTCCAACTCACTGTGCCGAAGCCTCCAGACACCTTATTCCTCTGAGTGGCTCGACGAATCTTTAGTTGTGGGTTTATACCGCAGTTCGTCATATTCCGAATATACCAATACTACGACCAAGTTTCGTTGTCGCCTCCTCGGCCCGGTAATTTAAAAATGGAAATAGGCACATGTGTAGTCGAACAAATATCAACAGGCGACCTGTTCGATTGATTGCCCGAACCACACACGCCAAACAAGAAACAGAAATAGGATTCATAGTTACCACTCGAACAATAAGAAGAAATACGGACAGCCTGCAGTAGTTTTTAAAAAAAATTATAACAATACAACAATTTTTGAAAATTTATAGATTGACCCCAAGAATTTTAATTTTTATGAAATTACTACAAAATGAACTTTTAAAACCTACAAAATCCACTCCAAGTTCATTAAAAATATAAAATAAATCCAAGTCAGTTTTCAAATTCACAAAAATGGGTAGGACAATTTCTGGAAATTGCAATTTAGCCCCGGATTCTTGATTTTTACTAAATTCACCTCCAAACTCTTGATAAATTAAAATTTAACCACTACTAATCAAAGTAATCAACAAAGATCCACAAAATAACCTTTTTAAAGCTTTCAAAAATAGCCCTATAATTTTAGTAATTACAAATTAACCTCCAAATTTAACAAAATTTTGATTAACTAAACTAACCATCAATTGGTCAAACCATGACAATTATCACATAATCACACATATAAATGCATATTAGCTCAATAAATTTCATGATTTAACAATAATTTTAAGAAACCCTCTTGAAAAAAAGATAGAATAAATTTTTGCCCACCTTCAAGTAAACACCAATTTTTCGAGTTTTCCTTAATAGCACCTCGATTAAAGCATCCACTACTCGCCTACACAGATTTATCAACTCGGCTCAAATTGTTAAATATTTAAAACCATTGCATGTCCGTCAAAACTTGAAAATATTAAGGATCAACTTACAAGCCTAAGTACCTCAAGAACTGGGCAAGCTAATCCCCAAGTTAATTTCAAGATTTCACCAACTTTGATCACCAACTGATGCCTGATAGCCCACGGCTTCATAAATGGTCACACCCAAAAATTGACTATCGTTAGATTACTATTGTTTAGAGGATTAAAAAGTATGGGGAAAAGATGAAATAAGGAAGAAAATTCTTGGTTTGCTCCTTGATTAACTCGGCAGATTGGTGAGGAAATGGGAAGATTAACATGTCATAAACTATTGTGCATATTGTGAGAATGGAGGGGGTTTGGTGATGGTGGGTAGAGTATTTGTGTGAGAAATGGAGAAGAACTTGAAATATAATTTGGGTCTCTCCCTCACTGCACTCACGGCTGGCAAAGAAAAAGAGAGAAAATAATTCTTATTTTGGTGGCTTTGTTCAAACTAGGGTGTAGAACTGAGATTGAGAAGTGCTCATGAAATTATATAATTTCTCCAATTGGGCTTGACTTGGGCTAAGTCTAAATGGGTTTTGAGTTGATGAACTTGAGAAAAGACAAAAGTTGTTAATATGATTTGGGCTAAAGATTGATTGATAAAATATTGATGATGGGGTTTGAGAATTTGGTTAGGAGTGGGCTTAAATGAAATTTTTGTTGATAAAATGGCTAAAATGGGCTTAAAATATTGAAGATGGTTAATATCTATGCTTTCTTTATAATGATTAACTTCTAAAAACAATACTCTAGTGACGTCTAAGGTAAAGTCCAAATCCAACTAAATTCTAATAATAAGATAGCAAAAATCTAATTTTAAATTTCAGTAAATTAAGTCTTAATAGTAATTGTAAAGTCAAGTATATATTGATAATTATCCTAACTCTATAATTATTATTCAATTAAATGACATAAATTATTAGAAACATAATATAATAGTTATCTCAAATAAAATTCTAAGTTTATTGAATATGGGGTATCACAATCACAAATATTATTAACTCTCAATGGGTCTTTGAATTTAATCCTCCCTACAAACAGAAGAAGTCTCCCGATACATTACCCTGTTTATGTCTGAATTCGATTTTCGTCTCGTTAGAACTCATCTCCGGGAATATGGACTAACAAGTATGACATGCAAATTATTGATTAGATAATCAACAATTAAGAATAAGCACTCGAATTCATAAGATAGGACATATAAATCAATTAAGAAAATAATTAATCAAGATTTAACATGAATCCACAGTTTAAATTATGCCCCTAAGATCCAAAAGATTAGCCAAACATTGATAACAAATTCATATACAAGTTTGAAATTAACATTATTACATCGTTTAAGCACAGACAAGAGATCTACACATAGAATAAAACCCCTTCTTGTAAGGATGGATTCCTCTCCAAAGCCTACTCTTGTGCTCCCGTAGATGCGAAAGGTCTTGTGGTGTTCTTCGCGACCTAGCCCTCCTCTCTCAGAAGACTTTGAATCTTGTGTTCCTGTATAATTTGATGTGTTGTATGTTGCATGAAGTGATTATTTTTCGTGCAAGCCTTGGGTCCCTTTTATAGATACTTGTAGAGATAACTTATAGAGTTGGAATGGGAAAAAAACTCCAAAAACGCATTTGGCAGAGTCCTACACAACCTGGCCGTGTTGCACCACACTGCCGTGTGGTGTAATGTGTTGCCCTTTCCCACATGGTTGTGTGGGTTCACATGGGTTGGCCGTGCGGGCTTGGTTCCATCCCCTGTTTTTTCCCCATTTCACACGGTTGTGTCATTCCACACGATATTTTCACACGGCCGTGTGACACCACACGGTCCGGCCGTGTGAAGTGTTTTTATCTGTTTTCTTCGTCGTTTTGATCTTCTATTCGCATTCGTCAGTCTTAGCCAGGCATTCCAACTGATATTTCTTCGTTTTAAGCTTTCTTTCCTGTAAAAATTACAAGAATATGCAGTATCATGCATTTCTAAGGAAACCAAGTTAAAACATATCAAATATGCGTAAAATGCATCAAATATATATATATATATATACATATATATATATATCATTTGAAGCCCCAAAATGCATGTATATTTTATACACATCAAAATCCCCCAATCTTAAGGCATTGCTCGTCCTCGAGCAAATTAAAAAATAAAATCAAGGGGTAAAAATGAACACCCAAGAACACTATGAACATTAAATAAATTTGACTCCATACTTAAGAAAACCATGTAATTCAAAATCAAGAAGCCATCATTCATAAACTCAGATGGTCAATACTCTCTTGGGTACTTGACATTGCGACTCACAAGTAGGGTAGTGTATCACTCGACTCTCAAAATTGTTGGCTAGTGTTTACACTCAAATTCATTTCAGTGAAAGTAGAACTACCATAGGCTTCCAAATCGTCGTAACATCTCTATCACTTTTGTGTGCACAACTTAAGAATCAAAAAGGACTTTTGTTAGGTTGTAATGTAAACTCTTTGGTAAGGGTAGGGAAAATTTGGATTAAGTGACTTGACTTGAGCAAATATAATTTAAGCATACAGACTAACAATTCACCTACCCAATTTCAGCATAATACTCATTGTTTTTCAAGATATTTTCTTTTTTCAACTCAACTCCACCCTTTTTTCTCCTTTTTCATTCTTAGGCCTTGTTGCCTATTTTTTTCTGTTCTTTAGCCTCAAACTCTCATTTTTTCACAATTTTCAGAATTTTTCTTTTGCTTTGCTCGATTTTCTCTTCTTTTTCAGAGATATTTCTTTCTTTTTCAAGCTTCATGCTTTTTTTTCATTCACCTAGACACTGGTCATCCCTCATTCCTTTGCCAATTTTCTCTCTTTTTTCATAAATTTTCACCATATCTCCCCAAACTTGTTCATTTTCTATAAGCTCAAGAAATTTAGGATAAAATCATGTTTTCAATTTTAAAGATCAATATGGCCAAGAATAAAAGTTTTGGCTCAAAATTGGCTTATTAGGGAATCATGAGTTCATTGGTAGGCTTTTTAGGCTAAACAAATATGGCCTTAAATCATTTTCAAAAATTGCACACACATGGCTTCAATGAAGATACCAGAGCAAGTTCTAGAGTTCTATCAATCATGAATGACACACTCAAGAAACAAATAAGTTTGCATAATATAAAGCAGTTTAAGGCTCAAAAGCTCGTAGGCTTATTTTTCGCAACATGGTCAAATACCCAATTTTCTCAACTAATGCTAAGCAAATAAATGACATCTTCCCAATAATTTATCACATTATTCCCTGAAGTATGTTATCTCATTCTAAAAAATGATCATAGTAAAATCATACGAAAGCTGGGCATTTTGAAAAATCGTGATTAAAAATCACACATAAAAGTAATTAAACGTGCTAAAGCGGTAAACGTGCTGGGTAATGGCATCGAATCACTGTGAGTAAATTATCTAAAGAAATAGGAATGTGTAATAAGTACTTACATGGATCACTATGATGGTGAGGGGGAGGAAGTGGCCTTGTGAGATATGCCATTGGTCCATACGTGTTGGGTAATGGCATCGAATCACTGTGAGTACTCCTGGTGGCACTCATTAGCCGTAGCCGTCAACTAATATATGTCATATATCAATCTACCCATATCAGCTTCCACCCTTTCGAGCCTCTCACTCATAGTCCGCGGCCGATTACCCCTTTGTCTAGAGGATTTTGGCTCATCATGCTCTTCTTGAGCAGCACCCCCTGTTCCACTCTAAGCAACCAATTACTCCTATTTCTGATGGATGTTGCTTTAGGGTTAGGAAGCCTAACCTTTGTTCTATCTGCTTGATTGAACCAGTAATCACGCCCATCAAATTTTATCATTTGCATAGCAGTTAGAACAATCAGATTAATCAATTTAGGCCCAACGGCCTCCTCATACCCCTCCAAGTTAATATTGAAATATTCGGTAATAGGGGTAATCATCCCCCCAATGCAAATTCCATCCCTCTCAGATTTTCTTATCCGATCAAATTGTCGGGCTATCATAGCCCCAACATTTGGCACAATTTCAGTCCCCGATGACATACACCATATGATGAATAATTCATCTACCCTCAACACCTCTCTACTCCCCTCCATCGTAAAAATTGTTTCAGCTAAGACTCGCTGAACATAACGGAATACTGGGTTTGAATACTAGACGCCTTTGAGGTACTTGGCATGTAGATTCGTTTCCCAGTTAGCTTTCTCTAAAACCTATCCTTATTAAACTCCTCGTGCTCCTCAACCCATAAGCCGGAGTTTGGTAAATTTCATTTAGTTCATCAATACTTAGTTCCCTCGGCTCATTCTCTAGTCGAAACTTAATTCCCACCAAGTTTCTTTTTCGAACCACCAATTCAAAGCTACTCAAAAATTCAAGTGTGATAACAGAATAAGTGGCCCAATGCCCATTTAAAAATTCATGCCAATAAATTCTTCCACACATAGCTCTAAAATCCTTCAATAAACCTAAATTAGTAAGAGTAGGTTCATCGGGATACTTTGTATTAATGAAAGTAGAGTATCGCCCATCTAGCCCAGTGTGTTTCATTTGGCAAGATTACATTTGAAGCTTCGGGATCCTCGGGATCTAATATTGGTTGAGACTCAGGTTCAAGCTTCGGAGTCGGCTCCGTTCTTCTTCATGTATTTCTCCTTGTTCCTCTCTCATCTCTAGAAGCCATGATTTTCAAGATATTGAGGTGAAAAATCTGAAATTTTGGAGTTTTGGAGTACCCCCAAATTTAGTGTAGAACTTGGAGGTGATGGGTTTCTTGAGAGGATGAAGGATTTGTGATTTTGGGTTACGATTTCTGGTGTGTATTTGGAGAGATTTGGAGGAGTTTGGGAATTTAGGGAGAGAATTTTCGTGTATTAGGGTTTGGGTTGGAAAAAGTGGGAGAAAAGGTGAGATTTTGGGGTAAAAATAGGGGTTTTGGTGTTCGCTCGTTTGCTTTGCTGTCTTTGGGCCACACCTGTACCGTGTGGCTCTGGGCATTGCTCGCTTGCGCGCCCGTTGTTGGCCCTTGTCCACACGGTTGTGTGGTGCCACATGGCCTGGTCGTGTGGTGTTGGGTGTTGCATCCTCTCATATGGCATGGTCGTGTGGTCTTACACGCCCGTGTGAGATTTTTTCGTACTTTTTTTCATACCCGGGAGTTTGTCGTGATGCCTCCTACACAACAATTCAAGAAAACTAAACAAAACTAAAAATTAAGTTAATAAAAATAAAAATAAAATTGAAATTAAAATTTGAAGGCGATAAAAAAATTAAACAAAAAAATAAACAGAAATAGGAAATTAATTAGGTTGCCTCCCATATAGCGCTAAGTTTTACGTCTTCAACCAGACTTCAGATTTCTAATCACTTTCGCTGAACCGTGTCATTTGAAATCTGTGAACCCTTAGTGCCATCCATCAGACGAATGGCATTGCATTGTTCTCGTGGATTCAGCTCAGTATCGCTTGGGAATTTGCTTTTTTGATGTTGGCCTCCCGGGCAGTTGCGATCTGGGCTACTTGTGTTTCTTGAGATTTTAGTCTTGCGTTTACGTTTGTGTTCAGCTGAGTGATAGCATCTTGCCCTTGTTTCTCCGATAAACGAGGATAGCATCTCTTCGACATATGCTTTCTTTTTGTTTGACTTCGCTACAAGTCTACAATGGTTTAAGTGGAAACACAAGAAGTACCAACAGGTCCAGTACTTCTACAATAGTTTAAGTGCCCAGACTATAATTGTCCTTGTGTTGCCACTTAAACCATTGTAGAAAAGATCGACCTATTGGTAGTCGGGATATCCGTGTTGAGGGCACTTCCTTAGCAATTCTCTAAATCTATCCCATGCTTCATATAGTGGCTCACCATCTAATTGCCTAAACTGAGCGACCTCTGATTTCAGTTGCAGCGTCTTACTGGGGGGAAAGTATTTGGCTAGAAACCGCTGACTTAATTCTGCCCAATTTGCTGCTGGTGGTGTTAGAGAGCATAACCATCTCTTAGCCTTATCTAGATGTGCAATGCGAAAAGGCGACATCAAAAACATCCATCCAAAAACACCATTCATTTTAACAAGATCGCAAATTTCTAAAAAGTGCGCAGATGCGTGTTTGGATCCTCAACTCTGCCCCAAACCGATTTTGTCACACCATCTGGATCAATGCAAAGTTATAATTCAAAAGTTGTTTGCATTGATTGGTAGACGGGCCACACCCCATAGGTTTGACTTATCCGGCCGGGAATTAGTCTCTAACCGCTCTTCTCGTGGGTCTCTCCACAATTCAGTCATTGGCATCTGTCGCAAGTGGGCGCTCCTCATTATTTCTGTTGTCCACTGCGTTTGGATTCGTCCCATCCAACCATTGCTTTGGATTTTTTCCTTAGTTGCTTCGTTGTCTTTTTGATTTCCAAATCAATGGGTATTGACTGGGTAGATCTGGAACACGTGATCATGCACTATCTGCACTTAATAGAAACAATGTTAGAACCGAATAATAAAAAAATAAAAGATAATTTCGAAAAAAAAAATTTAAAAATATGCTTCAATTAAGATTGAACTACTTATTACTATATCTAAGTAGAATCTAATCAATCCTCAAACAACGGCACCAAAACTTGTTCGCCAAAAACTTTTGGATCATACAACCGCAAGTGTACAGAGTGTAGTTTATAGGATAATGGCAACCTTAGGCTATAATAACATCGCATTCCAATTTTATTGAAGCGACCGAATATCAAGTTTTAATAAAAATCAAAATAAAAGAAATAAATAAATTTGCGAACCCTATAAGTATTTTCAACAATCATGGAAGCAACCTTAGGCACATAATCTCAACATGTTTCTTCAATATAAAATTCAATTAAAGTTTCAAAAACCAACTCATGCGTTTCTATGGGTTCAATTTCTAAAATAGTGTATTCCCCCTCCCGGGTGGCACATAAACAGTAGATTAATAATAATTGAGGTCTCCCGATCCATACCAACATTTATTAACTCCCAAAAAATCTTTAAATTAAAATACTCTCCACAAATAGAAGTGGTCTCCCGATACATTACCCATTTTATGTCTGAATTCGACTTTCGTCTCGTTAGAACTCACCTCCCGGATTATGGACTAACAAGTATGACATTCAAATTATTGATCAGATAATTGACAATTAAGAATAAGCACTTGAATTCATATAATAGAACACATGAATCAATTAAGAAAAAACGTAATCAAGATTTAACATGAATCCACAGTTTTGATTATATGCCCCTAAGATCCGAAAGATTAGTCAAACATTGATAACAAATTCATAGACAAATTTGAAATCAATATTATGACATCGTTTAAGCACAGACAAGAGATATAGACATAGAAAGAAAACCTTTTCTTGTCAGGATGGATTCCCTTTCTAAGCCTTCGAAACTCTTGTGCTCCCGTAGATGTGAAAAGCCTTGTGGTGTTCTTCGCGACCTAGCCCTCCTCTCTGAAAAGACTTCAAATCTTGTGTTCCTGCGTAATTTGATGTGTTGTATGTTGTATGAAGTGATTAATTTTTGTGCAAGCCTTGGGTTCCTTTTATAGATGCTTGGAAAGATCACTTGTAGAGTTGGAATTGGAAAAGAACTCTGAAAAACGCGTTTGGCAGAGTCCCACACAGCCTGGCCGTGTGGCACCACACGGTCGTGTGGTATAATGCGTTGCCCTTTCCCACACGAAGTAATGTGGCCTCAGCCCGACCATTCCTTCACAAGGCTCCTCCTGAGTAGGGTTAGGAGGAACAAAGTGGCCCTCCGACCCCAAATAGTCGGAAAAGGTCCTCCTGGGGCCTCAGCTTGTCCCACCCGAAGGAATCACTGCGGGCTCGATTCCCGAAATTTGCTCCACCCCGAGATCTAGGCCTAAGTACCCCTTCTCTTCCTCGAGGCATCTCGGTCTTAGGCACGGCATTCTTTTTCCCGCTAGATTTCAGCTTGCTTCTCGTAGTCTTCTCGTGGGTCTTTCCACCGCTTTCTTCACCATTTTAAGACAACCCTGAAGTCTATACGTTTCACTTTTTGCACAAGGACAACAATGATATTAGCAGCCACAAATGCAAACAATTATACAAAATGTTCGAGATGTCCGAGCACATTACCTGGGTCTCCTCTCTTTGCTCGATCCTTTGGCGCAGCCCATTTGCTCGGTCCTCTGGGGCGTAACTCCTCGCTCGGGCCGAGGAGCACCCCTTTGTTCGGCTCTCTCTAAGGTGTAGCCTCGCTCGCTTCTACGAGGCGCATTCTCTACTTGGTATCCGATGGAACTTGACTAGTATCGCACTGCATCCCGAACCAAAGTGGCCTTAAGAGTCGGTTTGATTTGACACTTTCTTAGAAACCTTTTTCACTTCAAGCCTCTTCAGAACTCGGGCCGGGAGACACCTCGAGAAGGTCAATTCTCGCACAAAGAATAAATAGATTAAGGATTGGAATTTTCTGGAAAAAATAAAGAATGAGGAAAAGTACTAACGAAAATCATATCAAAATTCGAGATAGGGAGCAAGGAACGGCTCGCCCCCTACGACCGAGGCTCATCAAATCCCCATCCACCCAAAACCATTTATCTCTCCACTCTTTCAAAGACCCAGGAAGACCCTCGACAAGATTCTCTAGGTATCCAACTTGGGTATGCAAATAGTACCATCCCGACGGTCTCCCTTCCAAGCTGCCCAGAGTGGCCTTCTAAATGAACAGCTCGTTGATTTCTTTGAAGGTAGCCCTAGGAAAGCCGAGTTGATGGATGCACCTAGGCCAACACGATTCTCCACCTCCAAAACCACATCGTAATCAACCTCGAAAGAGGGAACCTCAACTTGTACTTGAGACTGTGGGAATATATCGCAGTATATTCCACCGTGGGAGTTCGGGCACCTCTTCGGGGTCAGGCAGCCAAAACCGCACTATGTCAGGAATCTCATGGCCATCAGACATCATCTACAAATGACTCGGCCTTGAGCATCATGTATAAAACCAGGTTCGACGGTCTCGATCCAACTCGGGCCGGGAATATCTTGGAGGCCTTTGAGCCACGCCCGGGATCCTCAAGACCCGACGGGATGTCGAGGGCCCCGCACCTCGTCTAATCCCACTGACTAAGCCAGCCCGCTTTGCTCGGCCCCATGGCTTGCCGCTCCATGGTCCCCAACCTGCCGCGCTTAGTGCTCGACCCCAAGACTGGCTTCATTGACAGACAATTCTTCAGTGCCCGCACACCACACCACCTTATAGAAGCAATCGGAGAGACAGTAATTTCTTCATTTTCCTCCCTTCTCAAAAGGGTCTCGTTCGGAACCTTCATCCGAGTCTCAGTAATCTCAACTACATCATCCCCCATTGGGACTACCTCCATTTCGGAATGAGGGTCTTCAACCTCGACTTCAACATTATGCTCTACATTTTAGCTATCGGAATCGGACATGATTAAAGAAAAAAGAAAGACGAATTACCTAAGTAGGCTTGGGATGTTGTTTCTCTCAGATGTCGACCTGAAGTTTGCTCGATCTTCTTTTTTCTCTGGTAGGTTTGCTATTAGAAGAAAAAGTGAAATGAGGGATGTAAATGCCTATTTATGCTCGCAAGTCTCATGAAAAGACACGCCCATTTGAAAAGGTGTGACCTTTCAAACACGTTTCAAATGAGGGATGTAAACACGTTTTTTTTTTTCGTTTGTGATCTATGTTTGACTTATAATATATCAAATCAATCATTTTTACGGTCTTCAATAAAACTAAAACATAACAAGTAAAAATATATAAGAAATATTTAGTCATATAATTTGTAATGGGCATTAAAAGTATGCATTTGGGCTATGGACATCAATTTGTATATTAATGTATTTTAGCTATTTGTGATATATGTATAGTTGTTGTTTGGGCTTAACCTATTTCTTTGTAATTGAAGAAAGTTTCTCAAAATATGTATCCAAATTTTATATATCATACATATACATACATAGTATTATATACATGTATGTAATAAGTAAGATTTATTTAATATAAAATTATACTCATAATAGTATTATATATATATAATTATTTTTATCGTTGTTGTAAAAATCGGCCTAAGCTCGTCCCGGCCATCGACGAGGCGCCCTAGGCCAATCCTTTTTGCTAAAATCGCCTAAAAAATAATTTGGCCAAAAATCGGGCTAGACGGCTAGAAATTGGGGCTCAGCGCCACGTAGATTTTAGGAAAATTCTACCAAAAATGGTAAAATTTAAAAAAAAATATAAAAGAAAGAGAAAACAATACTATTTCTAGCCGCCCGCCTAGGCATCCTAGGCACTAAAGCACCGCCTAACGAGCACCTAGCGATTTTTGCAACCTTGTTTTTATATATTAACATACTTTTTATGTTATTAGAAATTATTTTTTGTTTTTATCAACCTATTTTGATATTCATGTTTCAAAGTTGTACATTTGGAATTAGATATGAATTTGTTTGTTTGACAATTTTCTGATATATGCGTATATATAAACTAAAATAGCTTTTATTTTCTTTTAAATATTTTATTTTCCCTTAATATTGCCCTGATAAATATAAAATATTGTTTTTGTTTAATTCCTTTAATAACTTTGATAATTGTTTAGCTTTCTAAACCCTAAAAAATATTAGAATTTGAAATGACTATATTTTTTATTGTATTTAAAATACAATTTATTAAATACAATTCGTATTCACACAACCAAATATTTCGTATTTAAAGCCTTTTTTATAGTTTATAATAATTTGTTTTTTATTGTTTAATCATATGATTTGTAATAAAAATAATTATCTTTATATTTTAATTATTTTTTAAATTTTAAATTTTTTGCAATCACTATTTTTTTTTTAAAAAACATAGATAACATAATCCATAATTTGTAAAATAAAGAATAAGAACAAGAAAAAATATAAAGATTCTTAGGTTTAATTTTTAGAATTAATAAAATAAAAAATTATAAATATAATTAATATTAATAATAGATAAATACAACATACATATTCGGGGAATGGGGATGGAAATGGAGAATACCCATTTTATTTAATTGGAATAGGAAGGGGGACAAGGATATAAATACCGTCGATGTCCCATTCCCGATTATAAAGGCAGAAATCTCCATCCTCGCTCACATCCCCGGATTAACCAAGGATTACTCGTCCCATTCTATCATCCCTGCTCATATCCCCAAATTAACCAGGGATTCCTTCCTAATCTATTGGGTTACCAACAAAAATAGTTCCCTGCGGGGATGTTACCTATCCATAAATGTAGGAGATAGAATTTATAGAACTATTGAAAAACGTATATGTAGCAGTACGAAACAGAGACCTAACAGATATACCTTTCAGGCATCGATGGTAAAAGACTAGTTTAACTAAAGAATCTGGGTATCATATGGTCCTAGACAAAGACAATGAATATATGTGCCACAAATCCTCAGTTAGAAAAAAAAAAAATTGTTCATGGGCCATGGGCCAATTTCGTTTTAGCTAAAGGGCTCGCCACGGGGCCACGTAAGAATATGTCTGTGCGGATTCAGGATACAGATTCCTTGGCAAGTTTTTCCTTATACTCCAAGTGGATGTTCATGCGGCATATAAATATATAATTGTATCATAGACTAAGATAAGTCGGGGATTCCATTGAATTTTTATAATGGGGACACGTAATAAATACACTCATAAATTATATAAAAACAATTAATAGGTTCAAAATAAGTACAAGCATTACAATATAAAAATTAATCTTGCGTTGCATCCCCTACAACCACAATGATTACTAGAGTTAAAAAAAATATTAATTGAAAAAGTTAAAATTACATTACTGCATTAACCCCCAGTTCTTAATGAAAACACAAGTAAAAGGGGGTTGATTCTTTAATTTCTGCAAAGCTCTTTATGAATTTGCATATTCAAAAGAAGTCTTATTTTTTAAAAGATATAAGATACTGCGTGATTCCACTCGATCATAACAACATATATATTTCTCTTAAAACTCATTTTACCAACAAAAAAAAAAAAAACATTTACAGCTCTCTCTGATAATTAATGACAACTGATACATAATTTTCTTATTGTTAATTGTCAATTACAATTACTGTTCACTACAATTATTCATAATACACACTACACATTAAAGAATACAACAAATTGTGAACTCAAATTGTGAGAACACATTGATTAGGCACTTCAGGATATTTTTGTTTTTAGTCAAAAGAGAAATTAAATTTTGAATGAAATTTAAAACATAATTTGAAGTGAAACATGATGAAAGGTCATTTATGAGGTTTATCTTGACAAAACACATCTCATTATGTTAGACAAAAATTCACCAACCTCGTCACACTTAATAATTTTGAGACAAGTAAACAAGCCAACCGACCAATCTCGTGCAGCCAGCTATTGAGACATAAAATGGAGATTGATTGACGAGAAGACATGGGTGGTAGAAAAAAAAAATGTGACTAAGAAGAGTGGCCAATATTCCAACAAGATCTAAGCTTAGTCCTCAGTATTAATGATATACACAGGATAAGCATTGTACAATGAATGGAAATATTCAAAGCAAAAATTTATTTTTCAAATGACTGACATCTGGAAATCTCTAGTCGTTGATAAATTAGATATTGATCCAAATCTAATTCGATTAAATTCCCCTTTTTTTTGGGTTTAATAATTTTTGATTGGTTAAAGGTTCAACTTCCAATGATATATTCGAACTTGAATTTTAAATCAAACTTAAATGATATAAATATATGATACAACATATGACCATGTTAATGTTAAGATAGAAAGAGATACAGGGAGAATAAAGTGATTTTCATTTCAACTCAAGAAGAATGAAGTCTGTTACACAGCTTATATAGAAGGGAAGAGTAACAGAAAAACTACCAATTCTAACTAACTCTATGAACAGTAATAACAGAAAAATAACTGAAAATAGAACTTATATTCTAATACACCCCCATCAAGCCAAACTAGGGGGTTCAGCCAAATTTAATCAAGACATAGAGACAAAAATCGAAAGCAAAGAGGCGGAGAGGCTTGGTTAGTGCATCAAAGAACCCGAGAATCGAGGGAACCGATCTAACATCTATTTCATGAGATCGAACCTTTTCCCTAACAAAATGAATATCCACCTCAATATGCTTAGTTCTAGAATGAAAGACGGGTTGGATGCAAGAGCAACAGCACCGAGTTGTCACACCACAAAAATGTATGACTCTCCACACTCAACCCAAGCTCAAAGAAAAAGAGACCTGGTCCAAATAAGCTCGTGAGTAGCAAAGCGGCCAGGCATCCGATTCATCTTTGTCGCTCTTAGCAACAACTTGTGCTTCTTAGAGGACCAAGCTATCAAATTACCACCATGAAAGACACAATAGCGTAAGTACTCCTCCTATCATCCAAGCAACTAGCCCAATCAAGATCAAAGATACCCTTCAAGATGCATCACGGAAGAAGCCTTAAAGCCGATGCCAACATGAAGAGTGCCTTTTAAGTACCGAGAACCCTTTTACAAGCAACAATGATTTGTAGTGGGAGAGTGAAGGAACCGGCTAGAAACTTATTCACGTAAAAATGAGATGTCGCCTTGTTAAGGTAAGATATTGAAGAGCTCCAACCACACTTCTTATACAAGGTAGGGGAAGAAAATCGAGGATCTATTTAGGAAAAGTTTTTGACTTGGGCAAGAGGGAGTAGGACGGGGATTGCAATCAAACATCTTTGCCTTCATTAGTAAATCTGACATACTTAGGGCCGATTCGGTAAAAAACCACCACTTTGAGGGAGCTTATGAACTTCAATACCCAAAATAACTCACTTCACCAAGATGCTTGAGAGAGAATGAGTCTTAAGCCGATTGATAACTGAGTGACAAAAGAAGGATCATCTCCCGTAATGAGGATGTCATCAACATAGACTAAGATAAGATGGAGCTTATTGTTGGGATCGAGGTAGAAAAGTGAGTCATCAGGAAGTTGACTCGCAGAGAAACCAAGTCGTTAATGAAGCCTTTAAGTTTTTCAAACCAGCTCTAGGGCCTGCTTGAGTCCATAGAGTGCTTTCACAAGTTTGCGGACATGTGTAGGCTTAGAGGGATCAACATAGCCTTCGGGTTGGCCATATAAACCAACCGCTTGAGATCACCATTCAAGAAACCATTATTTATATCCACTTGTTGAATAATCCATCCCCTAGAAATGGCAAGAGAGAACATAACCCCGATAAAGGATGATAGCTTAACAAGAAAACTGGGCTAAAAGTTTCAAAGTAATCCACCCGCCGATTTGAAAACCTTTGGCTACCAATCTAGCCTTAAATCGTCCAATACCCCATCAGGCTTGTAAGCTTAAGCACAAAAACCCATTTATCAGAACACATTCATATTAGCATCATAAGGTACAAGCTCCCAAGTGTGATTCCTAATCAGCTGCAGAACTCATCATCCATAACCTCCTTCCATCTTGATGAGACAAGGCATCATGTGATAGGGGGTTCTTGAGATGAACAAGAGGACAAGGAAGCAGAGAAGGCTTTGGGCTTAGATATACCATTTTTGGACCTGGTTTGCATTGAATGAGTGTTAATGGAAGCGCAGGGAGAGGAGGAGCAGTGGAGAGGGTGGAGTGGGCGGGAGGTGGAGAGGATGGATATGCAGGAAGGTGGAGAGGGTGGAGGGGAAGGGGAAGAGGAGATGGTGGATTTGGAGAAGATGGGGAATGAACATCAATGAGAGATAGAACGGGTAGAGAACTCCGGAGACATTTAGTGTTAGAAGGAGAAGAAGAAATGCCGAGGAAGGAAACATGGAGGAGTATGGAAACTCACATTCATTAAATGCCATAGTTCGACAATATAAATGCGGCAGAATCGACATACACCTATAACCTTTGTGAGATGGACATTACCAGAGAAAAAGACACCTAAAGACTCGAACTGCATCTTAGTATTGTTGTAGGGTCTTAAATAGGGATAACAAGAACAACCAAACACCTTAAAGAAAGTGTAGTCGTGTGAAAGATTGAATAACTTCCTAAAAGGAGAAAGATTGTTCAAACTTGGGAAGAAGTCTATTAATAGTGTACACAAAGATACAAAGGAATCCCACCAAAATTTCATTGGAAGTTCTGAGCCGAGCAAGCATTGAAAGCCCATATCAACAATATGTTGATGTTTTCTTTCACTCTCCCATTTTGAGGATGAGTATGAGGACAAGGATGTCTAAAAACAATGCCAAGAGAATTTAGAAGAGGTAATGGGGCGAAATTCCCCAATCAGATTGCAAAGCAAGAATGTTCTTTATTAAATTGTCTGTAACATAAGTATTAAATCAACAAAAAACGAATGACTTCACTTTTAGAATCTAAGGGAAAGATCCAAGTAAATCTAGTGTAGTCATCAATGAAATGCACATAGTATTTGTAACCATCAAGAGAAGGGATAGAGGAAGGACCCCAAACATCCGTATGTACAAGTTGAAAGGGAAAAGTAGTCTTTAAAGGAATGTATGAAATGAAATAGAATGCATTTTACCAATCTTACAAGCACAAAAATCTAAAGTTTTAACAGAATGTGCAGTTGAGTAAGAACTTGAGAAAGAACAGTGCTACATGGATGACCAAGCCTTTGATGCCAAATAGAAACAACAGATTTATCTAAATGAGCAACATTACAACCGGAAGAAAAAGACGTAGTACAGACAGAGAAGGGCCGAGAAGCTTTGAGAAGTCAATTTGATAGAGACCATCCTTAAGAGTGCCCTTCAAGAAGCACTTTGTGGTTGAATTTGTCCTTCGACAAGACAGAAAGAGTCATGAAACTCAATAAGAACATGATTATCTTTGGTAAACCGAGATATGCTAAGTAAATTTTTGGTAATGGAAGGGACATAGAGAATATTATTTAGAAGAAGAGATGTAGAAGAATTTAGGCTAGGAACAAGAGAAGAGCCAATATGAGAGATAGGGAGTTGAGAACCATTACCTACTGACAACTTGTCTGGTCCAAGATACTCATTGTTGGGCTTAGATTTTGAAGATTCGCGATACATGACTAGTTGCCCCCTGCCAACAAACCATTGACTCTCAGCTGGATAAGCAACACCTGAATTAAAACCAGCACTAGAAGATGAATTAGCCATAGTAGAAGCCACATGAGCCTGAGGTGAAGGAGAAACTGAAGTATCCAAACCATGAAAGCTAATATCAAATCTTTTAAAGCATTTAGATGCAGTATGATTTGTCTTTCCACAAATCGACAAACTTCTGTCTATTACTTCTTCCAAACTCCGCCGCCACGCCCCTAAATGTGCCAAGACTCGAGGAACAGGAGAAATTATTTTGAGAAAAATTAGAGCCTCTTCCAAGCTTGTTGCTTAAAATGCAACATTAGCGAGAATGAAAACCATCAGAGGAGAAGAAGAATTTAATTGCTGCATGACGCATTTCGTTTTGAAGTGCAAAAATGAACATCCCGAAAAGTAAGATTCTCGGATCGAGAAGTAAAAGATTAACAACCACCGATTCATATTCGCCCCAAACCTCCTAAGACATATAGAATAAGATCATCATCACTCAAATTCGAAAGTTGACTTGTAATTGATCGTAAATTCCTCTCATTTTCTGAAATAATCATCAATAGATCGACCCTTCTTAGTTGTTTTTAATGAAGTCGAAGATGCATAATACGAGAACGTGATTGAGAATGAAACAAATTACAAATCTGTACCAAATCTCACCGATGTTGTGCATCGTAATATGACCAAGCATCGATTCGAGATAGATGATAATAGCCAACTAAACGAAATTGATCTCTCTTCGTAGCCACAAAACATATTCCGGATTAACAGAAGACGTCAACGAGGATGAAGATTCAGTTAAAAACTGAGAAGGAGAAACAATAGTACCAGTTAGGAATCCATCAAATCCGTGAGCTCGAGTCGTAGCAAGAACTTGTGACCTCCAAAACATGTAATTGTGCGATCAAGTCTGATGGTTAACGTGGTGAAGTTTGGAAGAATGACTGAAGAAATCGTTGAAGAAGAAAGAGCTGCAGTGCTTGCTGCCATGGCGAAAACAAAATTGCAGATCGGAAGCAATCACCCAAGATGAGAAGCTCGTGATACCATGTTAATGTTAAGATAGAAAGAGATATAGGGAGAATAAAGTGATTTTCATTTCAACTCAAGAAGAATGAAGTCTGTTACACGGCTTATATAGAAGGGGAAGAGTAACAGAAAAACTACCAATTCTAACTAACTCTATGAACAGTAATAACAGAAAAATAACTGAAAATAGAACTTATATTCTAATAGACCACGACTTTGCATCTCAAGTGGTATTACTCATCATTTACAAGAATATTGATAAAAAATCGAACCCTAAGTATATCAATTTTTTTTTTTGAATTAACCCTCTCATCCAACTGCTCCTCCCACAACTCATTAAAAAAGTTCGATACAACAAAATAAGGTAAACTAATTTGTTATTATTTTTTGTGTTGATATATTCAGTTTCTTATAATAAATAGCATTGAAGAGCAAAAACATACTAATTTATCGATATATTAAATAAGTTTGGTGCAGGATTATATTAGCTTATAAGATGCAGTATAGTCGTTAATTTTATTGAAGTCTTTTGGAGGGTTAAAAGTGGAAAAACTAAATTCAGATGAAAGAAATGTTTAGATGCTATGAATCTTGTAATTTTAGTTACAAACTATATATGTTCATGCAAATACAATTACAAATTGCTTTCATCTTTTTTAAACTTCGGAAAATGGATATCACTTCAAAGAATTTATTGGATAAACTGAAATATAGTGAAAGCACTCAAGAGCTACAAAACTTAATCAAAGAGTTAGATTTTCGTAATAGAATTATAGAATGAATGTCGATTATCTCTGAACTACCCTGAAGAAAATAACAGTACTACAGAGGGATGTTGAGAGAATTGAGAGCGTCATGGAAACTATTAAAGATAATGAAATTCTATTTAAAAGCCCCATTCTTGAAAGGAAGCTTAAAGTAGGAATTATATTCAATAATTTTGTGAGCTATAAGAAACTGATCTAGAGGTTCCTACTATGTTAATGAAAGTTGGAGTTAATAAGGCAAACATTAATTTTAACAAGAAACAAATGAGAATTAAGTCGTTTTTTTATGAAGTTTAATAGATTATTATTAATTATAAATGTACTATGTATCAAGGAATTATTAATCTATATTCAATGGAGTCTACATGAGTTCTCGTATCTATATTATCTTATAAATTTGACGAATTATTAATTTAGCGTATTGTCCCTCAAGTCGACCGACATCCAAAAATATTATTTAATGAGGTTTTTACTTACTTGAATATATACTAAATTATCGAGATTCTATTGTTCTTATACGGATAATGACTATTGGTATTTATTGTTATGATATTATCATGAAAAGACAAAAACTCCCCGTCACACGTTTAATGAGCCAAAATTTATTAAACGGATTCCAAAACCGACCCTGATATTTTTGTAATATTAGCAATGGCGCTTTTTAATATCCAATAACCTAGGTATTAGCTGTATCCGAAAAGTATTAGCGATCCATCCGAAAAATATTAGTAAATAATTCACTTGAAAGTATTGGTTTTGTAATATTGACCGGTGATAAAGTATCACGTATTTGAAAAGTATTATTAGTCCATATGAAAAATATTAGTACATATTAGTACGTAGTTCACTTGAGAATATTTCATAGTCCCTTTAAAAGGTAGTAGTTTTTTTCCCATCAAAGTATCGGTCATCACCATGAAAGTATTAGTCATCACCTTTGAAAATTATTAATTTTTCCCCATAAAAGTATTAGTTTTTAAATAAAAAAATATTAGTAGTCCCATCGAACAAGATTATTAGGTCACCAAAAATGTATTAGTCATTCCATTTTGGATCGTTGGGGCTGGGTCGAGGGACCGTTTGGTCGATTTCAGGTTGGATAAATCATGTTTGGACCGATCCGCTTCAACCGTTAGACCGTTTAATAGGAGACTATAGCTCTTGTGAAAATTTGTCCTTTATTTTTGGAATTATGAGAAATTAGGATAAAAATATCAACGACCGATTGAATCAAGTTTACTAATTGGAATCGATCCGATCTACACAATTGGGAAAATAAGATTTTTAGTCCGTAAGTTGGACATGTTTTAGAATTAGTCCTCTAAATTGTCACATTCATTTTTAGTCCTTTAACTTTCAAATTTTTAGATATTCAAATCCTTTAATTTAACAATTTTATTTTGGTCCTATAACGTAACATATTTCGAGGTAAATTTGGTCCTATAACTTAACATATTTTAGAAATTTGGTCCTATAACCTTTTTTAGGGAATTTAGTAATATAACTTAACAATAGTTAAATTTAATTAATTTATTAAAAAGGTTATTTCTAAATTAATTTTATTTTTAAAATCGAATGATTTTAATTAACAATTAATTTTTTAAAAAATAATTAATCATTTTTTAATTTAATTAATTTTTAAAAAAATATTTAAGCATTAATTTTTTAAACATTCTAATTAAATACATCTATACAAGAGTTACATTTCTTGGAGATAATTATCCTCACCAAAGGTTAATTCCATAAATATGACAAATTATTCTAAGTTACTAATTTGATGTAATTATTTTAATTTTCTAGAATTCATTAATTATTTTAGAAATTTCTATTTATTCAAACTTTTTATTAATCAAATTAATTTAATTTTAATTATTTTTATAATTTAATTAGTTTCCAAACATTGAAATTTAATTATTTTATATTTATCCTATAAAATAGTTAAATTTAACTATTGCTAGGTTCTAAGACTAAATTTCTAAAATATATTAAGTTATGGGACCAAATTTACGAAATATGTTAAGTTTAGGACCAAAATAAAATTGTTAAGTTAAATGATTGAATATCTAAATTTGAAAGTTAAAGCCGACTAAAAAATGAATGTGACAATTTATGACTAATTCTAAAACACGTCCAACTTACTGCGACTAAAAATCTTATTTTCCCTACACAATTCCATCCAAATCTTACCACTTGACAACCGTGCACACACACACACACACCGATATATAGATATATATATAATATAACACGTGAAATAAAATAACATCGATTTGGAATATTCTTTCCTAATATATGCATAAAATTTCTAAAGGAATGGGGTATGGGGTGATAAGAGATAAGGGGTCCCAAGTGGGCTATAGCAAAGAAAAGCACAAGGGTAACAGAGTGTCCAAATACGTACTCTAATTCATGCATGCTTATACACTCACCAGCTTTTATTCAGAGGAATCACAATAAAAGAAATGCTCCCCGCCTCATGAATCCCACTAGGGATGGCAATGGGCGGGGCGGGTAATGAATACCCCGACCCGTCCCGCTCCGTCCCGTCTTAGTTACTCCCGCACCCGCCCGCCACGGGTCCAAAATGGTTGTCCCATACCCGCCCCCGCCGTTTTGAATTTTTGAGCTTTAAAATTAATTTAACAAAGTGTGATTTTTTATTTTTGTGAAATTTAAATATATTTTTATATTTTTATAATATTCTATAATGTATTATTGTAAATGTATTTTTTTGTGAAAGCTAAATATATTTTTTTATTTTATAATATCATATAATAATAATATTAGTGTATATATATCTATTAGGAACGGGCGGGCAGGGCAATTATAATACCCGGACTCGCTTCCCTGTCTCGGGCATGGGGCGGTCCGCCCGCCCCGCCAAATCCTCAGAACGGGCCAGGTCCGCCCGCCCCAAACACCACGGTCAGGTCAGGCTAGGCCGGTCAGTCCATATTGCCATCCCTAAATCCCACTCCACCCCACCCCCACCACCCACACCCAATAAATATAGACAAAAATTTGGGTTACACCGTCTAAATGGTCTTTTCGATCCGTTAGACGGACCTAACCCGACCCAAGTTTTATTGTAATTTCATGCACCGGTGGTAGTTTTGTAATATCTGGGCGGTGTCATGAGATCTCTGGACCGGTGGCATTTTTATAATATTAGGGACTAAAAGTATTAGTTTTTCCTCCTAAAAGTATTAGTCGTACATCTAAAAAGTATTAGTAGTATAATGAAAAGTATTAGTAATTCTCTTCAACAATATTTTAGTAGCTCTCATGAATAGGATAGATTTCTTCCTCAAAAGTAATAGTAATCCACCTAAAATGTATTAATTGTCACTTTGAAAAGTATTAGACATTGACATTCTATTAGGTAGCCCACAAAAGTATTAGTTTTTCCGGTGAAAAGTATTAACAATCCTCGGAAAAATATTAGTAATTCCCTAGAAAAGTATTAGTAACCCCTTGAGCAGTTTTTTTAGCAATTCTCATGAAAAATATTGATTTTTTGGTCAAAAGTATTAGTATTCCCCCTAAATGTATTAAAAATCTTATTATAAAATATTAGGTTTTTCGATTAAATGAATTTTAGTATTTTTCCTGAAAAGTATTAGTAGTCCTACGAAAAAGTATTAGTAGCCCCTCTAAAACGTTTTAGCAGTGGCCTACAGATGTTTTTTTTGTGGCGTTAGTGGTTGTGCGGGTCAATGAGCGGAATGGTATTTGAATTCGTTGAACGGATTAGATCCATTAAATGCGAGGGGAGACTTACCCTAAATAAATAATAACGACAATTAAAAAAATTCAAAAGTTTGCTATGTAATTACAAAAAAAAACCATTACAACAAACAAACTCTAAGGTTTAGGCTATTTGTAATATATAGAAAAATTGAGGGATATAATTGTAAATATATTTGATAACATTAGCAAATCTCGTGAGTTTAACTAATGGTTGGGGTAAAATCTAAGACAAAATCGAACCTCGGGGTTCGAACCTGGGCTCGTATTAATTTTATTTTTCTAAAATGTTTTGAGGAAAAAAAAAAAAAATCGAATCCTCAGTGGGGATTTCAATAAATATTGAAATTTCTCTGGATTTTTGTAATAACCCAAATCTTTGGGGTTCTTTCCTAATTATGCCTAATAATAATAATAATAATTATAATAATAATAATAATAATAATAATATAAATTGGAAAAAAAAAAACCCCAACAAAGAATACATTCATCCCAACAGCAGCACATGCTATCCACATGCATACACACACATATATATATATAAATATGTATGTATGACACACACATTGAGTGTGCATGTGTGTGTGAAAGCATATGGGGACAAGCATGTAGTGTGAAAGTTATAATGGAAGCATTGACCCTGGACAAAGGAAGCCAAAGCAAGAAACAAACCTTTAACTTGAAATAAAAGGGATTACATATGATAGTCTAACACCACCATATTTTAGCCTTTTTCTCTCTCAAGCTGATCCCCATGCCTGGAACACAATAAACATATATGATTAACCAATGCCCACTGCATTTTCATGTTGCCGGTTTTGTTAATTGACAGGAAATGAATCAATGATGCACCATGGCTTAATTGGCTTGGTCAAAAATCTTCAATATGATCTTTAGAATACTTCTATATATGTATCGGCTCATGGAGATTGCTCTAGCATTAATTAGTTCAACACCCAACACCACACCAAAATATGACATTGATTAAAGATAAATTACAAAACTACCCATAAGTATTAGCCTAATTACAAGAAAAACACAATTACCTTTCAAAAATTACAAATACCCAATTGAGAGTCGTTTTATTTTACAAATTGCACCTCAAGAGGTATTAGTTAGGTAATTACAAACCCTAATGGGTTTTTTAACACTTTAACGGGTATTTATAATGTTAGATAACTGTACTTCTTGTAATTAGACAAAACATGATGCGCAGTTTTTGTAATTATTCCTTATATTAAATGTAAACCTAAGAGATCAGGAATGTAGATGTTCGAAATAAACAAAACAGCATTTAATGCAGTTTTACCAGCACGAGAAAACGGTTTGTTTCCCATTATGCAATTTAATTTCAAATTCTTCATCCAAATTAAGTATTATCTAAATGTTGAAACCTTCTAGAATGAGATAAATCAAGTCATCAACTTACTTGATGTATTTCATTGTTGATCCAAACAAAAACCTATTAGAATGTCACAACTCACACGATCTCTGAGTTTGAAAATTCAAAAATAAATGAATAAAAATGAAATGGGTCCTGATATGAAGAATAAAAAGACAATGAAACATGAAAGAAGATGAATTTTGTATACCATTTTGACTATCATTGTTGTGTATGTAATGTAACTTCTATGCTTGGAATAAAAGGCCCCATACTCCCATGAGCTTTTATAGCAATAAATCTTGCCTTAGTTTATTCTAACAAAGGTAAAACCTGGTGCCTCAATTGACTTTGCACCACCATCAAGACAAAAGTCTATTGGCCTGCAACAGGATCCGCTTGAGCTCATAGCCAATTTCTTGCAAAGTACCTGGTTTTGAATAACACCATTCATTCCAATTTGCAAACATTTGTCCCTCGTATTCCATCGCCGCCGCGTCAAGGCAATGATCAACGGCCAGCTACGGCTTCTAAACTTATTTAATTCTCATGGTAACTTCAAAGCCATCTAAATCAGGCAAGTGAAGATCGAGAAGCACGATTTGGCACGAAGACACAGCGGGCCCCAGAGCGCTAAGGCATTCATACCCGGACGAGACGGCAGAGACAATGCACCCGAGCCTCTCGAGCAACTTACGCTGCTACGGCCCTATTCACATCGTCGGGCCGGCTAAGAGAATTTTGAGGCCTCGGAAAAGTGAGTTTGAATGTGCACGGTCTGAAGTTTCCTCGTGCTCCAACATGTTTGTTGCAGCGGATGAACGAACTTGAAGCCGCAGAACAAGAGCCATGCTTTGATCGAAACTTCGGGATTCATATCACCCAGATGTCTCCTTGCATTAGCTGCCCATTAATTATGAAACACAATGTCCACATCAAATTCTAACTCACTAAATTGAAACCAAAACAACAAAATGCATCGCCGCTGGATCAAATAATTATGTGTGCAACCATATCTATGAAAAGGCCAGATTTATAATGTCAATAATCAACAATAAGTCCAATCATAATGGTATAGCAAACAAACCTGAACAGTTTCTTGCATGCACTAAAGCTCATGCTTTCCTCAGCTCCACCATAGTATCTGTCCACCATACGGATAATGGGAAGTAAGTCCTCCGCCTGATAACCCGTATGGCAAATACCAACTTCAACCCTGATATAAGCATACCCGCCCCGATGAGTTTGATCTCCACTGTCCCCATCGTTGCTCATTCCATCCCTGACTTCGACTGGCAAATACACTGTAACATAAGAAACCCTTCTCCTTTGCTTCCATTCAACAAATTACCAACCATATGCAAAATTACCTGAAATACCCTTCTGTCATCACCCAGTACATGATTCGGCAACGACTTATCGACTTCAATCACAAAATTATAACCCCTATAAGCACATAAACACTTAGAGAGACAAGCAGCTTCTTGTATCATAGAATGCAAGTGAAAAGACCTCATATCCAAAGGGAACCTTCTATTATCCTTTGCTGAAGTATCCATCACATCGGTTATTAATGTCGAAAGAACATTACTCGCCTTAACCATGGTGTCAACAAGAAGCCGCTGCTCGCTACTCAACTTTTCGCCCTGCAACATGGATAGCAGACCAAGAATCGAGTGCATCGCCGCCTCAAACCATTACTCATTACCATCTGAAATGCGTTACGCTTGACTTGCCATTAGCGCCCTGTTTGGCTTGTTGCAGCGCTCGATTTTGCTCCACGAGTTTCTCTCTCATAAGTTGGGATTCTTCCAGCACGGAAGCATGGGAAAGAGCCACGCGACTCTGATCAGCTACCACCTCGACTATTTCTCGAGTTCTTGATTACCCAAGATCGATTTTGTCCTTCTGGAAGAACTAAAACAAGAATTGCATAGCAGGCTGGAACCATCTCAGGGGTCCCACCTTGAAATTGGAAACCCTGAGCATCGGCATTCTAATTGCAGCTACGGACTCGCTCACCGATTCCTCCACTGCTTGCAACTGCAAGGGCAGAATCGAATCAGTATTTTCACTCCATCACTTTAATCTCTTTCACATCAGGGTCACGTCAGATATTTGAATTACGCGTGTTTGGGAAATTCCTTTCTTTCAGTTCATGAGTTAGGCTCATTTCCGCTTTAGCTGCATTTGGCATCCAAACGGCGCAGTTTTTCAAATCCAGCGCCTTTTGACAGCTCGACCAAAGTCGTGGTACACTATAGTGTGCCGATCAAGGATTTTCGGATTTCTGCGTTAGCATCCGAACGCAAAGCCAGCTTCTTTTTCTGCTTCTTTATAATTCCAACCTCACGATCGAGATCCCAAGTCTTCTTCTGCAGCATAAATTCTCTCACCTTGACTTTTAGCAATAATGGGATGAGGGTGATAAGGGTTATAGCCGTGGCGAAAGAAACTAATGCCGTGAGGAATTTGAATATGGTGAGAGCAAGCATGAGCTGAAAAGAGTGAGGTCCATAAGTCCAGCCATTCAGCAAAATGAGTCATCCCACAGAGGACGATAAACGCGATGAACTGAAAAGCACCCATTTAAACGGAAGGTTTGAACAGCTAACAAAGTAAAGTAGCTCAATGGGGATGGAGAAATAGGCCACTGCAATCAAAAATCACTAATTTTTGGCACTCGAGAATATTCTCAATGCTCCAAAATCCATCCTCATCACAATTACAACGAAACCCGTTTTCAGCGGCTGATACGGAAAGAAAGAGTGATAAAAACAACAACAGAGATGCCAATGCCTTTAACATTGCATCCAATGCATTGATTCTTCAATCCATTACTTCTGGTTGACTATTTTATCTCATTTAGCTTCCCAATGCAGATCAATACAGGGATCAAAAATTGACCATTCTTATCACAAACTCACAACAGAACAGCTGGGATTCATTTCCTGTTTGGAAGATGTTCGATCAAATTAAAAACTCATATATGTTAGCAATATGTAAAACTTTGCTTCTCATTTGCCATTTAAACTTGAAAAACACAAATACCAAAACTATAAATATAACATCATATTTGAAAATTCGGCTAGACACCCGTTACCCAAACTCAGGATATTGGAATATTATAACCAATCGCAGACTAAAGATCTGACCCACCAACCAGCTAATAACTTACAAGGTGGACAATTATAATATTCAATTTCTGCCTTTACACCTGTAATTGAACTAATCGCATAAAATAATTCTAGTGGCTTGATAGACGACATCAGATTAATCTTACCAAAGAACAAGTATTAGAAACAAATAACAAAATAATAGAAACCCATGAATCGAAAAATTAAAACTAACCAAGGGAATAATAATAATAATAATAATAATAATAATAATAATAATAATAATAAAAGAAATACAGCGAAAAACTATCAAAATGATAGCGAGAAAATGAAATTGTACCTGACTAAACGCAGAGACACCAATCTTCAGATCTCACCACTGCATTTCATGCAGCAAAAATCTGGCCCATCATCTGCGTATCCAAAACTGCATTGATACCATCGACCAATGCAAAAATCTAAACCACTGCTCAAGAAAACCAAAACCCAGTGATAAATCCATAAAAAAGGAATCCCAAAAACACATATGAAACAACCAAGAAAATTAAAATCTAATCCCCAGCTCTTCTAATTTCTTAGCCAAAAAGCTGGTTTTCATAACATAGATATCCAAAACTATACTATATTTCACTATGGAAAACAATAAGAGTCATGGTCAAGGTCCTACATATGGATTTGCATCTGTACGTGGTCTCTACAGCAGATAACTCATCACGATTCTAACAAGAATGTTAGCTATCTTCCTTCCTTTATTTTTTTTTCTCTATCTTACAATATGTGCAAATTTCATAAGAGAGTTTCAGTGAGAGAGAGAGAGAGAGAGAGAGAGAGAGAGAGAGCTTGATAAAGGAGGGGATAGTATTTTGAACTCGTAGACAGAAAGAGAGAGCTGTGAGCGCCGTTGTTTGCAATGCGAATATAGAAAGCAGGTGAAAAACCAAATGGAACGAAGAGTAAGAAAGAGAGAGGAATGGAGAAAATCTAGAGGGGTAGGGGTGGTGGGTGGGGTGGGGGCCTAGGCCTACAGGGGCTTTATATGAAGAGAACTTAGACGCACTTTTTGTTTAAATATAAAAAACGTCCGCTATCAATAACCCCCCATCCCAATAAAGTTCGACACTAAACTCTTTTCATTCTTTACCAATATTTATTTTGTTCTTAAATCATGTGTATATAGGCATGTACTAAATGTATAGTATATGCTCTATTCCATTCCATAAGGTGTTTTTTCGTATTTTACTGTACCAATAATTACATTATATAAGTTACCATATTAATAATTAATAATTTAGGTTTAATTTATGTTTCCAAATTAATATAATAATTTATATACGTGACAATCATCTCAGAGAAAAATAAATGAAACACTCTTCCAAATTAGAAGATTCCATCCGCTTTAATCGATAACTCTTGGCTCTAATGTGATTAATTCTTGCAAGTTATTTTTTATTTTCGCCAATTATTAATCCAACTCCAAACCGTAATTTCACAAAAAAGCACAAAATGGTTCAACACTTTATTTTTCTCGCATATTGCTCTTGTAAGTTAATTCCTCGGCTTCTATTTGCATTTTGGTGGTGATTTTCACCATTATTTTCAGTCTCACTGGACTTTGAAGAACCCATTTTTTCTCATCTTAGCCTCGAGAAATGACATATTATTAGTGACTAATCTATTTTAAGATAATAGTGTGTTGACACATGATTCGCCAATATTTATTTTTTTCTTTTTGTAATTTTGTTTATTAAAAATTGCTATAGATATTCTGTAATTGTAATAAAAAAACTTGTTATTCTGTAACTCCAAACTATACCAGGAGATAAATTTCTTATTTTCTAACAAGCTTAAAACAGATTTATTTTCTTCTGATATAGTTTAGTTGATTTGCCTACAATCTTATTTTCAGACTTGGATATTACAATACTACTATCTGAAAAATTTCAGTTCAGAATAAAACTTGTGTTCTTGCTTGTGTACTAAATTGTTCAGTTGTAAACTGAATTATAATTCAAAATGAGTATTACTACACTTCAATTGCAATAGGTTAGTGAACTATTTGGTAAACCACTGATTGCATATTGTTTGCATTTTAAAAATGTATTCTCAATTTTGATGATTAGTGTAGCTTAGCTTCATTATATTTTAACCAGTGCAATTTTGTTTTCAAGGTTTGCTATAATTATAGCTTGACTTGTTAATTGTTAGTCAGTGAAGTTCTTTCATGTTTCAATTCATTCTAGTATACAACTTATATCGATGTTAATATGAATAATTAATGTTTCCAGTTTCATATTCTCAATTTACAGTACTAATGCATATGAGATTACTCATTTACTGATTCTTGCTTTGCAAGTGATGTATATTTGTTGATTTCTTTTGCACAAATGTATTAAAAAATTGCTAACATTTTGTATTGTTAAGTTGGTTCAAATATTTCTATTTTGGACTAGGAAAGATTAATACATGTGCATATTTAGTGGAAGAAAACTGAAAATTTGGACGTTATAATAAATCTTGAATAAATTCTTAATAAATTTTGTTATTATCGCTTTTGTTCCGATAAATTAAAGTGCTAAACTTCTTTTGTTATTTGTTTCTTAAATGGTATCCGATTCAAACAATGTTGGGTCTAATCTCACAGCTCGGCTTTTTTGTAGACAATCCCATGCTTAATGTGCCTGCTAATCATGGCGAAAAATCGCAAAAGTTTAATGACTTGAAGCTTAGCAAGACAGTTAAGATGCTCTTCTTGATCATCACCTCAACTGACATAATTTCATTTGACTTAAAGATCCTCCACAATTTTAGGAGGATGGGACTGATGCACAAGTTGGTTAACGCTTTGATGATCGGGAATCATGCATTTCGTGTAGAAATTATGTCATGAATGGTCCTGGCAGATTTGGTTTACAATGTGTATAGCCTAAGAAAACCGCAAAAGAACCGGGAGTCTTTAGACCATAAGTATACCAACCAATGATACGGGAAAAAATATTCACCATTGGCCGCTTCTTGTATTATAAAAATGGTAGACTAAAAACGGTCATCAACGTAAGTGTTAAAAGAGCTTCGTGTGATTATACATGATAGTCATGTCAAAAGAATTGATCATAGTGAGACTTTCCTGCCATCGCAATCATTGAGAAATTGCAACCAGCTTTCGAGAGACTTCAAGAACTATTTCCAAAACATAAGCGAAAGGAAATGAACGCTGAAGAATTGTCATGTTAGACTTCGATTGAAAAAGATAACAAAATTTCCTCAAAAGAACCGCTCAATCTTGAAGTGGCTAAAACCAATGTTGTTGAACATGGATAAAGTTCCAAAAGCAAGAATAAATATGGGCCAATGAAAAATGGTTGTTGGGACCTAAAAGAGGCATTTCCAGAAGAAGTTCAAGAAAAATGCTTTAATTGTGGCAACAAGTGGTCACAAGGCTTCAATGTAAGAAACCTAAAAGGAACATAGAGGATAATATGGTTGATGAAATCTCTCAAAAGTTGTCGATATGAACTTGGTTGTTGAACTCCCAAGCGTGAACTTCACGGGTTCAAACCCCAAATGATGGTGGATCGACTCCGGTGCTACTAGCATGTATGTTCTCACAAAGAAATGTTTAGTTCATTTGAGTCACCAAGACGTGAGAAGTTGTACATGGAAATTCAAACTTCTCGAGGTGGAAAGGAAAGGGAAACGTGGTTCTAAAAATGACGAAAAGAATCGGCTCTTAATAATGTATTGTTTGTACCGTATATTCGTAAGAATTTGGTGTCTAGTTCTCTTTTAGATAAAGATGGTTTTTCATATTGTTTTTAGTCGAGTGTTTTTACTTTAATGAAAATGGAATGTCCGTGAGGCGGTTTATGCATCCGATGAGCTATTTAAGCTTTAATGTAATGGTTGTTAAACCAAAATCAATGAAATGAATAACTCTTTTGTTTACTTGTTTGAGTTTTCCAATTTCCAGGTACTGTAGACCAGACACATTAATTATGATACTATACGAGATTAATTAACTTCAATTATATACCAACATTCCATATTGATTCCAAGCACAAGTGTGAACCTCGTTGAGGTAAAGTTGACAAGGAAATCATTTAAAAACATTGTTAGCAAATAATGAACCACTTGATTTAATTCACACCGATGTAATGATTTTAAAATCACACAAACATGTGGTGGTAATATACTTCATTACTTTTATTGATGATAACACAAAATTTTGTTATGTGTATCTTTAAAAGTAAAGATGAAGTTATAGAGAAATTCATTCTCTATAAAAATGAAGCTGAGAATCAACTCAACAAGAAAATTATAAAAGCAAGAAGTAATCATGGAGGTGAATATGAATCACCATTTGATGAATTTTTTGTGCCCAATACGGAATAAGACACCTAAACAACACCACTTTATTCACCTCAACAAAATGGCATTGCAAAAATGGAAAAATCGTGACACTAAAAGAAATGATGAATGCCATGTTATTAAGTTCTGCTTGCCTCATAACATGTGGGGAGAAGTCCGCTTTGACGCTTAATTACCTTTAAATAAGGTGTCCCACAAGAAATTAGATAAAACCCTTATGAGCCGTGGGCATGGAAAATGTCATCATATATAAGTACTTCCAAGAGTTAAGGTGTTTTGCTAAGGTTGTTATACCTACACAAAAGAAGGTAAAAGAGGGTCCCAAAACTGATTGCATATTTATTGGATATGTACATAACAAAGAGTGCTCATATGTTTCAGGCATGAATCGAAAAATTAAAGATGTACACAAGAACACGATAATTGAATCAAGATAAACACCTTGTTCTTTGAAATGGGATTGCCGATCGAGAGAATAAGCAAGCTCTTCTAAATGGATACATGATTCAATAGAACAAGTGGCAAGACAATCAAGAAGAAGAGGTGAAACTTAGATGCAACAAACAAGCTACGATAGAAAAATCTTTCGTCCGATTTTCTAACCTACATGCCGGAAGTGAACCTCAAAACTAGAGAGAAGATATAAATTCTTCTCAAGGGCCACTATGGAAAGAGGCCATTAAAAGTGAAACATTCCATCTTGCAAAACCACATGTGAACTAGTGGATCTTCCCCAAGGAAATGCACCACTAGTTATTAAATGGATTTCAAGAAGAAAATGAAGCAATGGAACAATTTTGATATTATGGCTGGTACTTGTAATTAAAGGTTACAAACAAAAATGAGGGCCTTGATTACTTTGATACATATTTTCTAGTTACAAGAATAATCTCCATTAGATTGGTAATTGCAAAGCTTGACGAATTGCAAAATCTTGAAGACACCAAATGGACGAAAATCCCATTTTCTAAATGGAGATTTGAAGAGAAATTTACATGGTAACAACTCGAGGGTTTCTTTTGCACGTATGGGCAAATAATAAGATTTGTAAATTGGTCAAGTCAAGATATAGCTTGAAACAGCACCAAAACAATAGCATTAAAAATTTGATAATATCATGAAAGAACGTGGATTTGAAATAAATGAATGTGATAAATGTGTTTATGTTAAAGACACTAAAATGGCTATGTAATTTGTGTTCTATGTAGACGACATGCTTGTCATTGAAGTAATGATAAAATAATTAAATCAACAAAAGATATATCAACCCGAGGTTTGACTGAAAGATATGGTTTACGACGTGGTCCTTGGAATAAAGATTTCTCAATTTCTCGACACTTAATCGCCAGCATTATGGACAAGATTCTAGAAAACTTTTAGTCGATGACACGTCATTAGCTAGAGCTCCTATAGACACGAGTCAATACCTATCAAGATATGAGGTTGTGTCTCAACTGAATACTCACGAAGTCATAGAAAGTCCGATGCATTTCACGAGTTGCATGCTAATTCGACAGTAGTATCGCGAACGAGCGGGTAACTGAAAGTATAAATAAGCAATTCATCAGATGACCATCGAAAGTGAATGCTGAGAATACTAATTAAGATACACTGATTTCGACTCCGCACTATACAAGATATCCCCGATGTTATTGATGGAATTTATGCTAATTAGATATATGATATTAAAAGATTCTAAGTCTACAAGTGAATTTTGTATTCACTTTGTGAGGTGCAACTCACATCGTGGAAACTTTCCACGAGATCTTTCGCTATAACTGTGATCCACAATGGAGTCCGAAGCATAACTTGGGGACATGGTGCGACGGCACTTGAATGGTTCAAACTTCTTAAGATATTCCAAGACGACCAAAGACGTACACCAAATTGTATACATCGGATAGTCAATCGCTGATCGCGTGGCACAACGCAATATGTATAATGGTAAGTCTGTATACGTACATCGCAGTATACACAATACCATTGGGGACAAACTCTCAATCCAAGATTATCTCTATTGACTCATATATGTGAAGTCAAGGATAATTTAACATCTCATAACTAAAGGATTAAATCGGATTAGCTGCGCAAAACCATCAAGAGAATAGACGGTTTCAGAAAAATAATTCGATACAATGGAAACCAACTTACTGACCGAAGATCCCAAGATCTAGGTTTAATGGGACAACCTAATCGTGAAAAGACTTAGATCATCAGAGACAAGTTTTGTCCATTCCTTAATGCTGAAGCCGCGGAGAAAAGCATTACGATTGGGCTTCTAACGATTCTTGTGACGCTAAGTCGATACGACTACTCTCTTAAAAGTTAATCACCTATGCGGGCAGGTTGGCCGTCAGCAACCTGTGTGAGTTCACCTCTAGAACTTCTTATAGAACCGCCGTATGTTCACGGCCACTTAACAAACATAAAATGAGAACCGAAGTATGTTATAAGCACTACGTGAATAAACATCATCATTTACAATAAAAGTGAATATCGCTTCAAAGACATCATGTCCATCGACGCTCAAGAAAGTAAATATACTTTATGTGGGCGTTCAAAGTGGTTCAACTATTATACTTATCACCAAATTCAGACTTTGAAATTTCATTCAGCGGGATCATGGAAACGTCAATGGAAATCAGGTTACATAATTTTCGATATATTACAATAATGAATAAAATATTTAACTCAAATGGTGTTTAATTTTGTAACACCTAAAACTCCCAACTCACGGAGAAAGAGAGAGTTAAAGCACTTCAAACTCCCAACTCACGGAGTAATGTGGGTTGAATGCTCCAAGTCATGGGGTAGTGATGAGTTAATATGGGTTGGTCTTAAAGCCTCGCCAAAGGTGGTCCAAATTTTCACAATCTACACAACAACACAAAGCTCCTACACTTGCAGATAATCAAATTTTTTCTGCATATCGCTTCGAGTCTCTCGCTTCCAAGCCGCATTCAGGCGACTTCCTGTGCATTATGTTTAGTTTAGGGACTTTCACAGGTAACCGATTTTTCCCATCTTATCCCGAGAAAGAGACATCTGACAGGGGATCTAATATGTTTTAAGGATAGTGTATGAATACACGATCAGCCAATTTTATATTGTGCTTCGTAATTTTGTTTATTACAAATTGCTTATAGATATCTCGTGAATTCATAATAAAATATTGTTATGTAATTCCAAACCGCATTTTAGAGATACACTTATTTTCTAACATTCTCTACATGCAATTCTAAATCACCCAAATTCTACCAGATTTTAGAAACATTACCCAAAACCATGTTTATCATTCCGCGAGTAAGCGGGCACGTAATCTCGTAGCCACCACACATTATAAGATAACTCTCATTTTAGAATGGAATTCGTGGTGGTACTAAGATGAGATAAAATTTCCGATTCAACAAATAGATCTACAAACCTTAAAAACCACCTACCGGGGACCGTGGTGGTACGGTATGGAGATAAAATTTCCCAATGCCGCTTCATCTGCCGCCAAGTTTATACCACCGCTTTAGCTGCTGAGTTGCCGCGATCACGTGAGTTTCGTTGAGTCCGCTATCGTTTAAGTTTTGCTGTAGTCCGCTGTCGGAAATTCTTTTTCTGATGTTCATCGGGCTGGGAAATGTCAAAGAATAATGGAGGGGAGAGACGTGAGGATGGCGGGGGAGGGGGAGGCGAGAGGGCGCGAATTGCATGGAGTAGCGCTCCGCTGGGACACCTTCTCGAAGACATCTCTACACGGCCGGCTTCTTTTGACTTGCACTGCGTGTGTCAAGTGAAATAAAAAAGATCTTTTAAAGGCCATCGATCTCGCTAAAAACTAGAGATGCCATTGGTAATGGCGCCCGCACTTAAGATATTAACGCCCTCCAATTTACCCCACATTTGCAATTTTAGCGGGTTAAATACCATAAACTCGTTAAATTACCAAAAAATTATAATCAAGAGCAAGGAGACCTAAGTCTCGGCTATTAAAACACTTTTATGTCTCATTTATAATTATGCTTTAAATCGCTTAGTTTTCTCTCATAATCTACATGCTTTTGGAAACAACTTCCAAATCGACTTGCACATAAAAGTCCATTTCGATTTTTGAGATGTTTGATGGTTTAAATTGATGATTTTTTAAATAAGACAAATTACAAAATGTTCTTTTCTGTGAGGAGAAAATGGCTTGTGAGAATCCATTTCCATTTTTAATTGAATATTATTAAAATCGAGACATTTTTCCTATATTTTTAATTCAGTTCCTCTCAATTTCCTATTACCACTATCATTACATCGATAAATTTTTGCTTTTTTTAAAGTACTTTTAAAACGAGTTGCATCAAACATATACTATAATCAAAATGAGTTTTTAAACGACTTTTAAAAAACATTCATTTTTTTTAGACGGACTTTCTTTGTAGTAGACATGCTCCAAAAAACATGATATTTACTTTATTTTTTTCAAACCATGAAGCCCTTTAACTAAGCCTTTTCAGGTTGCAGAAATGGTGAGCTCCACTTTCAAACTTCTGAACACGTGTTAGGAGTATGAATCGGGATAATTTATTAAACTAAAATATTAATTATATAGAAACAGAGTTCTACAACTTTTTCTCAATTTTATGTTTTGTTTAGGTGGTCTTCTAGGAAAACAGTTCATAACTCGTTTTCTAATTTATTTTTTTATTTTTTTGAGAAAATTGTTTTATTTATTTTTTTATAGTTTTTTAGAAAAGGTTTTCTATTTTTTAAAAAACTTGAACTAACTCAGCAATCGCTTCTATGTTTAACTGATTAAAATGGCAGCCCGAACATGATATGATGAAACCCTTAATATTCCTGCATATCAGCATTAAGCCCCATAAACTAATTTATCTATATTTATTATTATTATTAGTATTATTATTATTATTATTATTATTATTATTATTATTATTATTATTACTACTACTACTACTACTACTACTATTTCGCTCATTTGAATAATTTAGACATTTCGATTCCATTATACCATTTTTACAATATAAAGATAATATTATTTTTCTTCAAATACTTATCACGTGATAAAACCACTTAGAAGTTAGAATTAGAAAAAATATTAATAAAATATGGCGAATCACAATCAAAGGTTTAACAGTTTATCGAATCCACATGACCGGATTTCTTGTTGTTATTCGCCTGGCTCGATAAAGTGATAACGGCCCAAACTCGATAACACCCGACATTAGTTGTCTTTCAAATTCATTCTAAATTTTCTAGTATTTTTTCAAATTTTGAGCAAAATTAGTTATACTTATCTCGAAATGGTGTATGTATTTTCAAATTTGTAAAGTAAAAGTTCAATGAAGTCTGCTATTTTAAATAAATTATTTATTTATTTATTTTAAGACAAGTAATAAAATAAATAAATAAATTTTCTCAAAAAATAAAATAAATTAGAAGACAGAGCTGTGAGCTCGTTTTGTTTTCAAAAAATGTAATCGAGAAAACAGAGTTAATAGAACTCGTTTCCACCTATATAATTAAGGTTTTTTTTTTTAGTATTAATTGGTTATATAGATTTTAAAAGTACTTTCTTAGTTTAATAAAAGCACTAATATATACAAATTTATAGCAGAATCAATTCTAACATTATGCAATCTAATTTCATCTCCGATTGTATTCTCAATAAAAATTTATAAAAACATTATTTTTTTTATATTATTGGCTTAATAATTGTTGAAACTTGAGAGTTAGTAGCAATGAATTTTGAGAGATTATTATATTTTAAATTATTTTAAAAGATTATATTTCAAAATGAAAGTAAAATAAAAAATTAGAACTGACATATCCATTGATATCTTTTTCATATATTTTGTAAATTAATATTTCAACTGCATACCTTTTTTCAACTTTGAATAGGGCAATCGCATAGGAGTTAACAATTATATAATTTTTGTGTGTGTTAACAAATAAGGAATCTACCGCCACTAATTTTGTACGCACGGGCAGCATTTTCAATTGACACAAGAGTCTAAAAATCAGATAGTCGTAAACCACAAGCAAAGCAACATACTACACTAAATGACGCAGCATGTAGAGATTCAAACTTGAGGCATTTGGCCTCAAGAACACATCCCGCCAATGAGGGAGAAAAATATATATTCGCTTTTTATGTACTCCTCCATCTTAGAGGCCAAAAAAGAAAAAAACGAAAAAGAAAAGAAAAAGAAATTATCCCATTTGAATGAAACTTCAGAAAGGTACTACAAAATATATGTTGTTAATTTTATATGTGGTACTCAAAATTTTAATGGTTGAAAATTAGTAAAATCACATTATTAGTGTAATTTAGAATATATTTTAAAGGTGGGAAGAAAATATTGTAAAAACCAATCCTTATTTGAAAAACAATACAAAAATAAAAAAATACGTAAATAACTACAAATAAAGTATTTACTGTGCAATATGATTTTTCAAGTTGTTATTTCAAGTTTTATTAAGCCTCATTACCTCGTTAGTCATGATCGCTTATATCATCTTAATTCACTCGACGAATGAATCGGGTCAGTTCAAACCCATCCGAGATCAATCGATTCAAATTAAATTTTCAAAAATAATATTTATGTATAATTAAAACTATTAATATTCAATAAGTATCAAAATTATAAATTCTTCGAAAAACAAAATTTAATAAATTTATTTGGATTCGATAAGGAAGTTAATTGTCAAAGAAAGAGATTCAATGGACAATATATATACTCCATGTACAGCGACAAGATAACCCGCTTGAACTTTGAAGATCATTCCGACGGGTGTAGAACATAATGAGATATGATGCTTGGAAAATCCTAGAATCGACTGGATGATTTTTAACACTCGATGCATCATTAGTGACATCATTAATCATGTCTTTGCATCGGTGAATATTTTAAAATCCACATGATTAAATATTTTAAAGTCGTTAATACGAAATTATATGTAACTAAATTAACTTATTAGTCTAGTAGAACAAAACAACGCAAAGTATCAAAACTTCTCGAGTTTGACTTGATCGAAAATTCAGAGAATTAGTTGTAAAGTTAAAGAACCAAACTCGTGCTCCATCCTCTTGCGCTCTATTTTCTATAATACCTAGTTGAATTTTTTTAATTCTCTAAACTAACCTTTTCATTTGCTTCAAAAAATAAAATAATAACTAGCTTTTCATTTGATTTTATGACAATTTTTTAATTTAACTTTAATATTTATCATGTAATTTACTATTCAATTACACTAAATTATTTTCTCTTATCACATAAAAAGAGTAATTTCAAGTAAACTATTCAATCAACAAACAAAAGATATAGATCCGTATTATATTCCAAAAGTTTGATACAATTTAATCGATATATCGCATCCATTTCCCTATATAAAAAACATATACCCTACATTCTTTTTTTTTTTTTTTTTTTTTTTTTTTTTTTTCTTCAAACAAACACCCCACTATATGTTAAGTGTGCATGAGGTCCATAGTCACAAAATTAGTAGGCGATAATGCTTAAGCTAAGTTCACGTAACGATTAGGCCCAAGCCATGCTCATTGCTCATCATGGAACCCAAATGGTCTACACCACCATATCTCATCGATCACACACTTGGGATATTTTACACACACCTCATTCATCACCACTAAGATACATCGATAATCCTTATGTGCTTATTTTTTTACATTGATTGAGTTTTGTGCGCCCCAGTTATCCCGAGAATCCCTAATCATTTGGTTCGTGGTTGCAGGTGGAGCACTTTGCGAAGACATCGACCATGAGAGAGTTAACATATAAAGACAATGCAATCACACTACACAAAAATGGAGGTGAAAATGAAAATGTTGCGAATGTTTTACATTTTTAATTTTTTAAATGAAAGGTACTTTCGGGAAAAAATAACTTTTTTAAAAACAAAACTTTGTTTTTGCACATATATATGAATGCTAGATTTTGGTGCGTGTAAAAAAAATGAAAATCTTGGATAGCATAAACAAATTAATGGAAGGGCAAAGTGTAATGGAAGTGGATTACAGACCATGCACATGGCCACCAACCTTAATAAAGGTGATGGAAGGATAAATTTACTCTTCAAGTTTTAATAAGAATTCAAAAACTTCTAAACTGTGGAAAATATAATTTTTGCACCCGAATGAGATAACGAATAATAGGTTTAAATGGTATGATCCTAACTTAAATAAAACATGTTTAAAACTAGATTATGTCGTGAAATTGATTCAAAAACCATTACCAATCTACTTCATCATTATCTTACAACCAAATTATCTACAATCAATGTAAAAATTACAAAAATGAATATGTAAAAATGATATAGCATGAAATGAAGTAAGTTAAAGTGTTTTGACTCGATTATGCTTAAGATTTAATATGATAATTTAAACACGCAACAATCATTCATGGTAAAATATGAGATGCGACAATTATTTTGCAATAAGATCTCATTCGCTTCTTCAAAAGATCAATTTTCTTTTCGGGAGAACGCCTTCAAATATCAATTACATCCTCCATCCCATAAAGATAAAAAGAGTGCGCAAATTTACAAAGATTAAGAAAACATAATAAACGTAATGGGATTATAATTTTTTCATATTTTTTTTGCCCTTGGATTTCAAATGGTGATATATCATTTAAAGTGATTGAATAGGTAGGGGATTATTCTATCGTTGATTAATTAAGATTTTCAATAAAGGAAACAAATCTATAATTTGAACTTTACTCTAAATAGAAAAGAGTTATCTTTTGGGACTTGAGGGAGTAATGGCTTAATTGTAGTATACTTCTTTCATTCAATATTAGAATGAAACTCCGGCACACTGAAATTTCGTGAGTCAATCATTCAAATCAAGCCAATAATCAACGTCAATACCAATGTTAATATTCACGCTTAACGGGTAACGGGTTGCGTAAGACCATTTGTCCTGCCCCCGCAAAATAACTTCGGCAAAGTTTGTGATTTGTCGCAATTGTTCCCGCCTTCTCTAACGCTTGATTTGGCCTCAGATTTGGTCCAATGACACCCGCCAACCAAGAGCCATATTTTATAATAATTTTGATACATATTAGTTATAACGCTATATTTCAATAAATATCAAAGATTATCTAATTTAATCATCAAACATAAATTATATTCTAAGTTTTAGTCTAAGAATAAAATCGAAAGTCCGAAAGCTTTAAGTCCCAAAACGCTCGTCAAAGAATGCCGCAGGCTGGGCAAACCGTGATGCTGTAACACTTTATGAAACATGCAGCGAAAAAGAACACACGAAGTAAAATTTAGCCCATGTTAAGAATAACCCAGGTAGAAGTGTCAATTATGACTAAACAAGTTGAAAATATCTTTAAGATAACTCGGAATGGCGAATGATTCAATTACTTAGAAAAACGAACTCCTAACGAATAGATTGCTCTATGTAAATTGCTTCACCCAAAATATCTTCAAACTATTCTATGAAACCTACCAAACAATGAATGGATGAAAATAAATCAACAAGACTTAAAATGACTGTTGTTATTCTCCATGACAGACACTTCAAGAAAGATCACTCAGATCAGTGGTTTTACAAAGACTTTAATCGTGTTGCTTTTCTCTCGATTGTATCTCTGTATTGCTCGTGAATTTCATGGTTCAAGGTGTATGGAAGAATGACGACCGGGTCCTCTCTTTACATGCTGTGCTTCGAAGTCTCGATCTTCATGTCCAAGATTCTCGATGTTCTCACCTTGATCTTCTTGATGTCCAAGACTTATTCATAAAAGTAAACAAGGAAAACACAAATATGGAACCAATAGGATTCTTTATAAGTTAGAAATAAAATAACCGACTCCTAATACTTCTAGAGAATCAAATCCTATTAAAGGTAGGAATCCAAAATAAATCTTTCCCATATTCATTAAAACTCTAAGTTTGGAATAGTCTAGAAAGGAAAAAATCAAAATCTTTTTTATTTTGAAAAATCGTATTAAAAATTAGAATTAAAATTCCTAATAATCTCCCCTTTTTGCTTTTTCTCGACAAAACAAATCAATTCAAAACTTGAGAATTAATCATAATAAAACTCCCTGTGATTAAATAATCTCAGCCAATGTTGAACCAAATGTCGTGAGTGTTGCAACACTTTCTAAACCACTCGCAAGTTAGTAGCGAAAAGCTTATAACAAAAGACATATGTGCAAGCGTTCGATAAATACGCAACCTAACTATATTAAGCCTCAAAACCATCACTTTGAACCATCATCACAACAAAGCCAAAACAAATTATCCAAAAAGATTATCTAAATACAAATTTCAATCATATCTCCCTCAATATGTGCATCTTCAGAGCACTACCAGTTTCAGACCCGGGATCACCACCAACGCAGCCTCCCGCTTGTGTGCTCTTAATCACATTCTCAAAATTTAACATTACTCGCTTCTCCCCTTTTTGTCCAGAAAGCTTGGAGAGAATGTCTTGAAATTGCGCTTTCGTAGGCCACGAAGATCCCAATCGCAGCATTCAAAATGGTTGTTTGAGCAGCTGAAATAGTTTTCGAGCAAAGATGATCTCGTTGATCGTTAAAATGATTTCCGACTCCCCGCATAAAATCGCTGACAAAATGAACAGAGCCTGGGCAGTAAGACGGGTTAGAAGTGAAGTGTCACCGCAGAGGTTGGGAACACCGCACGCAGATCTGGCAGACAAAGCTGGGAACATCCGCCCGAGTCAGCCGGTTCATCATCCGAAAAATATAACGGGCACGCATCAACTTCCCGCTTGTTCCTATCCATAAGCCAGGGAGACACAAATCATCTCGTGAGCAAAGTAAAGGATTCATTCGCGCTTTATCAAACCTCGAGAGCAAAGAATCGACAGATGGTGTTGGAAATGGCAAAAACACCGTATACAGATGAAGACCACCGCCTCAAAACTTGAACGTATCACTAGTTGACCAAAATTTAAAGCGCAAACTCTTTCAATCAAATAAATGACCCTAGCCCTGCTCCTTCGTAACACTATTTAATGAGTGATGGAACCCAATCGACAAAGCAATTTTAAACACAGACTACGTGAGTGAAGTGAAGAGTTAGAAAAAGACACTTTCTAGATGACGAAGCAGCTACAAAGTCACGATTCTAAAACTTTCTTGAACCATATTAAAATCTCTCTCGATTTGTCACTCCTCCTCACAATCGTGTGTCCTAAAGAATTAATCAATGACTTCTGACGAAATCATAAAGCTTATTCCGAACAAACACTTTTCCAAATTTGCTGTAATGCTTATTTCCCCACATCATAAGTTAAATTCGCATAAAACTCATGGACAACTTTTTCAATATACGAACATAGCAGTCGATTAACAGCACAAGAGATCGTCGAGTAAAAAATTTGTTTAAATTGTACCTCTCAAAAGAAGTGTGATCGCGACTTTTTCTCTTCAATAAACTTCAAGGCCCTCAACACTTCGGGTAGCCTCGCGAAAGACGGCGAGTAGAAAAATCGTGAGTAAAACATCGGAGAGATCGCATTTCAGTCGACGAGGGTGCTTCTGTTCCAACATCGTCTCCTCAAACATTTTCAATCACTTTCAAAGACATCGATCATTTTCTTCTCGTGAGGTTGGCTCCACTGTTCAGCAAGAGGTTTGGCTGTAAGACGTCCAACCTTTACCCCAAATTTGGCGAGTAATATCCACAAGCACGGGCCGTGAGGCATCATCATCAAAGGGAGAATTTTCTCCTCGTTGTGCTCATCGTCATCTGGACAACACAACCTTGTGATGTGGGTTGTGGTCGCTTCATAGGACACCACAAACGGAGTAAAGATCTCGCCATCGTAATCGGCTTGATCGAGCACCCGAGAAGAGGCACTTCCCCAAAGTCATCTCTCTATTTGGGATCCTTCACTGAGTCGACCTCTTTTTCTTCAAAACCCCCGCAGGTGACGGTTCATCGAAAAACACGTGGCAGTAACCCCTTTGATGCTTTGAGCGCCTAGAACCTGGAAACATTTCACAGTCGACCACTAGACCATTTAATTTCTTTGTATAATTGCGACATCGTGTATCCTCAACATTGATGGCATTACCCCTTCCCTGCAATAATCAATTGCATGAACGGAGAAGCGGGGTTTTCGCATATTCCACTACGGTGGATCGGGATGTTGTCAAGGCAGTGCAGACGCCAAGAGGGGACGATCTCCCTCAACATTTGGGAGTAGTGGGCAGAGATTTTGGGAGGAAATCATCAGCTGCGGCCATGGGAGATGTCCGTTGGGAGCTTCTAGTTGCCTCGTGTGGGGAAGCTCGGGGTTTCATAGTAACTAGTCAGGTTGCTCAAGGACACGATGAAGGAGTATTCAGGCTTTGTTGGCGACGTGATGGAGTCTGCCAGTGGCTCCCAAAAGTCAAGACTCATAAATTTGTCCACGGCTTTTCCAAAACAAAATGAGTTCTGCTTGAGAGATAAAGAATCGCAGATGCAGTATCGCAGAGTTGAACGCGCGAACAGCAGCACAAGAAAGACGCGATGTTACAGGGGGAAGTGGGTCATGTTGTTTCAATCACATCAATACACATTCCTTAGAAATTAGGAGATTATATGGGAAAAGAGAATTAATTTTAAAAAAAAACCCGCATTTTGAAAAAGCAATCAAATAATTATGATTTTGCATACTTGTAACAACCTAACTTCAAGATATAGATAATCCTCGAAGATTTCAATCAATCACCCAAATCTCCATAAGGCACACAACTCCACTTTTCATAGGATACCAAGAAATCCAAGATTTTAGAGAGAGAAAATAAATATCTCATATCTTCTATTATTACCAAAAATCCGTATCCAAAAAATCACCAAATTATGTACCTAAAAAAATGCCTATACGTGTAATTAATAAAAACGCACACAAAGTGTAAATGGATCGTCATTCCCGTGTTGTTCCAAAATGTTGTAACATTTTGAAAGACACCGTACTAAATGCATTCAATGAATTGCAATCCGAGTACCCAACATAAGGATTTTTCGAAGCTTTTTTCTTTTTTTTTCGTAGAGAAACACGACATTTAGCCATGAAATGTGGTACTTTCACACTAGTCCAAATGTAGCTTTTTTCACATTGATCATGCATCTTAAACACTTTTAAACATATGTAAAAATTGGTCACAAGGAATACTTTCTTACACAAAGGGTAGGTAGTCAAGCTTTCCCTCAAAGGCCTTCTAGCCATGATCTGCAATTTTTACTCATCAACTGAAAATAATGTTAATAAAATACACATTTGGAAAGATCAACTCACACGCTTTTCCAAGTGAAATCCACAATACTAGTTCAAAATCACAATAGACTGCTCCGCATATGCAAATATGATCCTCGAATGTGACGCCTAAAACAAAAGAGAATAAAAGAGAAAAGAGAGAATACGCAGCGCAGACAGTTATAAATGATGTGTGCAATGCCAGAACATTTCGTGGAACAGCTTAGAGAACACACGTAATTTTTCAAGAGATTTTCGCAGATTTGAAAACCTCTCAAAATCTAAAGCTTTGGTGAATATGTTCCGCTAACCCATTTTCGACTAATATACTCAATGCGTAACAATATTTTTCTCAACCAAATCTCAATAAAGGGCGCTCTAATGTCAATGTGTTTAGCAAGTAGAATGTTGAATGATTTTTCGATATATCAATCGCACTAGAGTTATCACAATAAATGGTTAGGATATTACCGTAGACCATAATCCTCTATCATTTGATTCATCCATAGCGATTTGAGAACAATAACAACAACTTCCAACCGCCACATACATCTGCATCCGCGAATCAAAGTGATGTTACGCTTTGCTTATGCGATCGTACTCAAGATACTAAATTATTTCCAAGATAAAAGCAACCACCGTGGTGTACTTTTTCTATCATCAACATCCCCACCAAATGTAATCACCGAATCCAACAAGATTAGTATTTGTATCTTCGTGTACCAAATCCCTGTGATCGCAGTGATTACCCAACATAACGAATAATTCTTTTTAAAGCTTTTTAGAGTGATTTTGATTGGCTTGATATCTAGCACACAAACACACACTATACATAATATCGTGACGACTAGCAATCAAATATAAAACTTCCTATCATGCTCCTATATAAGGTGTGGGATCGACATTTCAAAGAACATCTTCACGACTCCAATTTTTCGATTTGATCCCATCGGGGTTTTTGTTGAGATGCACTATCTAAGTTAAATTTCTTCACCAAGTTCTTGGCATACTTACTTTGAGAGATAAAATTCAAAGATCAGATCGCTTGATTTGCAAACCCAAGAAGAAACTCAATTCACCAACCATGCTCATTTCAAGGTAGATTTACATGCATTCAATAAATTCATTCAACAACTTTGGGAAGAAGATCCAAAGACAATATCATCGACGTAAATTTGAGCAATATATTTTTACCATACCTTTGAATGAAAAAGGGTTTTATCCACTTCACCTCTTTTTAAATCCAATTTGAAGAAGATATTCAGCTTAATTTTTCCATACCAAGCTCGGGAGCTTGTTTTAGACCATAGAGAGCCTTTAAGCTTATACACATGGTTAGCTTAAGTGGTCCTCAAATCCTTAGTTGTTCAACAAAGCTTCTTCATTTAAAAATACCATTTAAAAAGCACTTTTAACATCCATTTGGTGAAGCGGTAATTCCCGCGACAGTTACAGCAAGAACAAACGAATGGGGACTCACGCGCTGGGCTACGCGAGCGGCGTTTCATCAAAGTCCACCCTTCAACCTGGTATACCTCTGAAAGCAACTAATCGCGGCTTTGTTACGCACAATTCTTCCCCGATCATCAGTTTTATTTTTAAAAATCCATTTTGTGCCAATCACATTTACATCCTAGTCTCGAACTAAATACCACACATCATTTTTAACAAACGATTAAGCTTCCTTCGTGACAAGATTTATCCAAAATTCATCCTTTAAAGCTTCGTGAGATATTCTTCGTTCAATGTTAGCCAAAATGAAGAAGTTCTTACACATGCTATTTATAGGAGACAAATATGCCGATCTTACCATATCACGATAGTTTACCTTTTCTTTCCTCCTAGTCAGATTCCTTCGCAACTTCACCTATTACCCGAGTCGTAGGATGATTTTTATGAATTTTGCTTCGTATGTCCTCGCCGCCACACCACGTGGTCATCTAGTTCTTGATTCCAAAGATCTTGTTCAGCTGTTCCGAGATTCGAGTCGAGTTAGTTGCCAAAGGTGTCTCATCCGTGGTGTTTCGCAGGTTCCCCAGACCGTCTGAACACTGGGAGCATCTCGTAGCCGACATCCTCGTTTCGTGCATGCCTTCAACTGCTTTGTTTAACTCAATGAGATCCGAGATGATCATCTTCTTTCGCTTTTTCCGCAAGGTCAAGATAATCATCGAAGACAAATATCACGCTCCCATAATAGTTCTTGTTCCTGGGAGATTAAATACCCGTGCACGCATTTAATTATTAACAGTATCCGAGAAACGACTTTTATCACTTTTCGAGTCGAATTTGGCAAGTTGATCTTTATCATTTAGCACATAGACACACATCCAAAATATGGAAAAAGTACTTAAGATTGGGTTTTTTGCCTAACAAAATCTCATACGGAGTCACAAGACTCCCAATCTCAAGATACTTGATTAGCAACGTGATTACAAAAGATTCGTGTCCTCACTTCAAAACGCTTAGTCAAATTCTTTTGAAGTAGTACGACTCTAGCCATTTCTTGTAATGTTCGATTCTTTCTTTCCACCTACCCCATTTGTTGTGGGTTTCGATGAGGAGAATTCATGTGAAATGCCCTTTCTATTATGTGTTCCTCGAAAACAATGCAGTTCTCAAAATCCTTACCAATGACCTCTAATTCTAACAACAAATGCCGTAGATAAATTACATATCTTTATGCAAATTTTTTAAAAGACTAAACACAACGATTTTTCACGTAAAAAATTTATCCATGTGTAACGGGAAAATCATCACAAGATACACAGGAATATCTTACCACCAAGACTTTCGACCTCAATAAAAGACCTTACGAGATCCATAAGTAATTCAAGACAACGTGTTGTGTGAAAGTGTTGTGACACTTGGTGTGACACCCTAGTTTGTTTTCCCTTTGACACGAACCACATATTGCAGGTATTTTTAGTATTCAATTTAGGCATTCCTCTCACAAATTTCATACTCAACCCAATTTATCAATCATAAAAAGCTAAGATGACCTAACTTTTGATGCCACAACTCGCTTCACTTTAAATTCACACTATGATATGCATGTACACCACCAAATTGATAGCAATTATCTACGCATCTTTAATCCCTCTCACAAGACACAAAGAGTTAGTGTTGTCATAAACTTTCATAGTTGATCTTTATCAAACTTCACGATTTATCATCACACACGCTTATGCCGGTAGTTTTTCGCAGCCCGACGTAGTAGAACGCTTCTAAGCTTAGCAACCCCTTCACATTCAAAAAGAGACCCTTTACCAATTATCAATCCACGAGCACTTCCACCATATTTTTACCTTCTGGCAATATCAAATTGCTTTTCGCTTCTATCTTGATTTTTATCAAAATTTTTCGTGATATTTAGAGTATCAATTTTAAAGGTCTTTGACTTTCAGAGAAATTGACTTTTGCTTGTTTTTCATGATTCTACTAAATTTTTAGCAAATAAAGCCATCGATTCTTTCCTAACCCGTATTCCTCAAATTCTTTAGTTAGCCACGAATCCACTAATCACTGTGTTCCTGCAATACATGTAAAGCAACGCTTTTACCTGGTGATCTCTCACACTGTTTAGTTCCCAAGTTTTGAGAATCCCAACCAACTCATCTAACCGTAATGTTGTGATACTTGGCGCCTCTTATATAAAGAGAATTTTGACGTCAATCTTTCGTAAGCGTGATCGCATCATCTTCAAGCAAACGGCCTTAAGCTTTGAAATCGTTCACCAAGAGATTGAGATTCATTAGCAATGTTTATAGCCTTCCATGATATGAAGTGATGTCTTCATCCTCCTCCATCTTTAAGTTCTCAAACCCGACGCTCAGATGTCGCGCTTTGAGAGTCGACACTGCGCATCCTTCGCAATGTTCTCAGAAGGCTCCCACGCATCTTAGCTCCAGATAGCCACCAAATAATTTTGAAGTTATTGAAACCACCGCACCAAAGATCGCGCTGGAGAGCTTTGGAGTTGTAGTTCGCCGCCTGGATATTTACTGGGACCGCTTGATCTCATCCCGAGTTACGAAGTCCCCATCTTTATCTTGAATTCTATGAGTCCAACCAACCAAAACCGCAGTTTGCTTTCTCATCAATTGATTTGATAGCGCACTGATCTTTATCTTCCGGGATTGAGTAGTTTGATCCGCTTCAAAGATCGAGGACTTAACATAGCAACCTATCCGATTATCCATTACGAAGTTCGAACGGGATCAACAATTAGTGTACCGGTTGTCGTCTCCATACCATTGAAAGTTTTTGAGGTCCCAAAACGCTCGCTTAAAGAAATGTCGCATGTTGTTAAACCAGACAAGTTGTAACACTTATGAAACATGCAAATTTTAAAAAAGAACACACGGTAAGTAACTTATCTACAAGTTAAGAATAACTTGGCAAGGTCACCATGACGAATCACTAGTTGAAAATATCTTTAGTACAACCCCGAATATGAATGATTCAACTAGTCTAAAAAATGAACTCCTACCGAGAGATCTGCTCTATAAATGCTTCACCAAAAAATATCTTCAAACTATTCTATTAAACCTAACAAAACAACGAATGGATCTAAAATAAATCAAAAAGACTGGAACCCGGACTCGTTGTTATTCTCCACGACGCATTAATTTCTCAAGCATCAGACTGTAGATGTGGTTTGACAAAGACTTAATCTTGTCGCTTTCTCTCTCCGATTGTATCTCTCGTGGTATCGCTTCCGTGAATTTCGTGGGTTCAAGGTGTATAAGAATGATGGCTGGTCCCTCTTTATATAGGGCTTCGAGTCCTCGATTTCTTGATATCCAAGATTCTCGATGTTCTTAATTCTTGATCTTCTTGATGTCCAAGACTCCTATTCATAAAAATAAAATGAAAAAACACAAATATGGAACCAATAGATTCTTTATAAGTTAGTAAATAAAATAACCGACTCCTAATACTTCTAGAGAATCAAACTTATTAAAGGTATGAATCCAAAATAAATCTTTCCCATATTCATTAAAAAACTCTAAGCTTTGAATAGTTCAGGAAGGCAAAATCAAAAATCTTTTTATTTTGAAAATCGACAAAATTAGAATTAAACTTAGAAGTCGATATCAAATAGCTTTTAATTTGATTTTTCAGCTAGAGTGGCTTTTTGATTCTTAGCTACTAAATACTACCAGTTGCATAAGTTTTTTACAAACTTTGATATATAAATGCATCAACAGAGAAAAATAGCAATCTGTTGTGCCTTCTCGTTAATACACGTGATTATGTATCTTGTGGTTGTATAGTGAGTTTGTTTTTACCGATAAAAAAAAGATGCTTATAAAAGATTCTTTATCCCATTTGATTTATTTTAATTTGAATTAGTCTAAAGCTTATTTAAATTGATCAATTTTTACCATTATCTCTCTAAGCTTTTGGTTTCTCTTCCTTTTATGAAGTTTTTGTTCCTAATTGTTAGCCTAAAAACGTGCAAAGATATCTTAACATATTTTTCTTTGCATTTATCCAATCAATATGTCGCTTCCTATTTTTGACATGTGCGTAATGGCCTTGCACTCCTAAAGGAAAACACTCGCTCAGCTCAATGCCTATATAAATCACTTTTTCTGCCTTAATGAAAAGAGTGAGATACTCCTTCCATTGTTCTCTTTTGGCGGGTTTCAAAATATAATCTTTGTCGCTCTAAACTCCATTCCCTCAGATTATCAAATAACTTGGATGACGACAGCGTTAATTTCGCGACGCCTCAAAGTGTTAAGTTTTATGTTTTCTTTCTATTTTTCAACAATTTTAAGGATTTATATATTGGAGTTCTAACATAAAATTATTGCTCACGTACCTAAAACCAAATTTTGCCGATTGTATACAAATTTGAATCCAAAAGTCGCTTCATTAAAGCCGATTTAATTTCGAGAGCGCCAAATAGAATCTAATTATATTTAGTGTATATTCCTAAAAGGAATTGGAGGGTACGCTGCAGGGGGTCAATTTGTGAGAATTGGCCGTAAAGAGACCGCCGAGGATGAGACGAACGACGATGTTACCTGGCCGAGATGTACGTGGAATACCGACGCCATGCAGAGACTACCAAGAGTGCATTCTCCGTCATTTCTGGGAGGTTTTCAAGATTAGCTCAATGTGTCTTTGGTAATTTTAACTTTTCTATCGCATACACCAATGGTCGTGGGAGATTCATATTTTGAACGTGTGTTCATATATGTGTTTGCTCATTTTTGTGTAAACACATTCATCCTGCTTGTGAGCTTTCGTGCGTGTGAAGTTTCATTATTTTGTTTCGAGACGATGTCTGTGTTCATCCAAATTTCTTTTAAATTTTCTGGATGTTATGATATGTTATGCATCAATGGTTTTACCATTTGAACCTTCTTGTTGTACACGCCTATATTTTTAGTACGCTCATGATCGTCAGCCACCTCTTTACCGCTGGCCTGCTTTCATTTCTCGCGCCTATATAAGGTCAGCAGGTCGCGTACCTCTTCATTACTACTAAATTCTCCCATTATGAAATATCGCATTCATCTTCTTCTTAGCTCGAGCTAATGTCGTTAATAATGAATATGCATATTTTTCAGCATTTATTCAACGCCGCAGAGAAATTTGGAATGTCATGAGCGAACGACCAAAATTTCAAACTTCTTAAAAAGCTTGTTAGAGCACATCACCAAGCCGCTCATATTGCATCGATTCCAATCGCTTTCATCAAGATCATAATATGTAAATGCTCTATATGATAAGTCAAGCACAATACAAATGGACTCGCTTCCTATCTCATCAATGGTAAAATATATTACCACTTGTCAATCATCATCTTACCTAAGATGTTGTCGCTAGAATAATATTTCTCCTTGTTGTCATTATCTAGTGTGTAGGATGTGTCATTATCTAAGAAGGTTGATCCTACTCTTTGCTATAAAAATGCAGACTATGTAATCATTATCTAAGAAAATATTATCTAATGGAAACAAACACTTTTCATCCTTGTTGCTTTTTCGTTTTACTAAGTGAAGTTTTACGCATTTCTTTTCATTGTATCGAGCAAAATCCCAAGCTTCCGATATATCACCCCACCGCTTCACACGGGCTGGCAATGGGCGCGCTAGTGTAAATTCATCCAATGAGACGAGCCAATCCTCAAACATGTTCAAAGACCCATTCTCTTTACCTTATCCAACCCAACAATCAGCCTGGCCTCATCAAACCGGATGAATCTAATTATCTCATTTGGAAACAACAAGTCGATGACTATGGAAGTGGCTACGGACTCGACGGCTATGTTAAGGAGCCACCAAGCACCGTGGGGTGTTCATAACATCCGGTGGAACTGCATTACAAACCATCAATCCAGAGTTTTTTGGTGCATGGCAAAGCATAAAGATACACTAATGCAGCA